>CATIWM010488095.1:0-14718 GCA_949671775.1 Mallotus repandus
AGGTACAACTTACCATTACAATTGCTTTTCAACTAATGATGAATTTGCATATAAATATATATTTTATTTAATTATTTTCAAATATAAATAAGTAAAATGATTTAAATACATTAATTAAGTATTTAACTAATTATAATTACAGTTCATATTTTTTATAAGAATGCTTAATTACACGAATTGAATTTTATTTTGTAGCTTATATATATATATATATTATTTCAAAATTTACTTGATTTTACCTTCATACATACAACAAATCACATAACACGAAGGGTAAATAGCATATATATTCCAATTTTTTTTTTCTCAAAAATGGAATTTCATTCAACCATAAAAGAACTTTACATCAAGATGAAACTAAACATACAACCAAAAAACTAAATATCATGGTTTCCTTACAACCGAAGTTTCAAACTCTAAAAAGATAATATTAAAAGGAATGTGAAGAAAAAGACCACAAAAAGTCAGAGCAATCATGGGAAAATGTTGCATTGCACTAAAAACATCATTTGACTCTGGATTAGCGATCATTGAACCTCGATTAGTCCGAATCAAAGATCATAATTCCTACGAGGGAATGGGTGTGATTGAGCCCATTGACAGCAAGCTCCTCCGTTGAAGAAGGCAAATATAAGACTCTTCTTTGTCGATTAGGCCAGGTGAAGAGTCTGGTAAAATATTTGCTCTTAAATCAGCTTTCCAAGTTGAAATAGGAAGCCAAACCAGCATAAGTATGGTTGAAAAATCCATAAAAGGGTAGATCTAGTAACCCTTGAGCACTTTGCACTCAAAAGACCGATTATTAAAGCTTAAAAGAGAAAATAAACATTGGTTGGCTGTGGCCGGAAAAATTCAAGAAGAAGAAGGGTTTGGCTCGATTACCAAGAGAGAGAGGTTTAGTGTCAACAATGTTTTTTAGTCAAGTTGGTACTAGTATATTCCAAAATTTATTTGATTTTAGGCTTCTCCAACCACACACCATTTTTGTTGTTTTGGTGTAAAACACAGCTCCAACCATACTCTATTCCTCTAAGTAAATTTGCTGGAATGAATAGTGTCTCATCAAATTTGTTGGACACTGTTCATAGCAGCGAATACTATTTTTTTTTTTAAATTATATAATAGTCCTATACTTTGTGGGAGCAATATAGTTACTCACAATAATGAATGAATTGTAATGTTTTATGTGTTTTAATTAAATAAATTGTGATATTTTATATTACTGAATATTATCCGGAGGTAGCTCTCTCAATTTCTAATGGCTTAAGTATCTCTCCTACTGAAGACATGGGCAAATATTTGGGAGTTTCGGCTATCCATGGTCGCATTAACTTGAATCTTTTCCAAGGAACTCTTGATAGAATGATGATGAAGCTGGCGGGATGGAAACGAAAAACTTTGTCCTTGGCAGGACGCATTACTCTAGTTCAATCAGTGCGGAGCACTATGCCTCTTTATGCCATGCAAGTTCTTACTGTTCCAAAAGGAGTTTGTAATAAAACGGAACAGATTTGTAGACAATTTATTTGGGGAAGTAGTGCAGATCAAAGACGCATCCACCTGGTCAACTGGGATACAGTGTGTAAGCCTAAGAAGAATGGAGGCTTAGGTTTGAGGAATTTAAACAAAGTTAATAATGCTTTCCTCACAAAGCTTGGATGGAGACTGATTCATGAAAGAGACGCGCTATGGGCAAAAACTTTAACATGTAAATACATGAAAGGAGTAAATGGAATTGACCACATTCCAGTTCGATCTCAGGCGTCACCTAGCTGGAAAGGAATTGCAGCGAATTCTTAGTTACTTCGCCAAGGTATCAAGTGGAATGTTCGTAATGGTAAACAAACCTGTTTTTGGATGGATACTTGGCTTGTTGATAGACCTTTGCACGAGTTATTATGCTCGGATATATCTGATGCTAATCTTTACCGATCTATAGCCAGCTATTGGACTTCAGGGGAAGGATGGAAATGGGATGAATTAAATGGTTTAAGCTAGGCTTGCAACCTACATTATCCGTGATGATGATGAATGTGATGACAAACTTGCCTGGAAATACACGACAAATGGTATGTTCTCTGTGAGCTCTACTTTTGGCAAGCTTTGTGACGAGTTAGTGAATAATAACAGTTCTCTTTGGAATCGCATCTGGAAATTGCACATTCCACAAAGAATCCGTGTTTTCCTATGGCTGGTGTTAAATGAAAAGATTATGTGCAACTTCGAAAGATTTAAAGGAGGTTTTACTGAGAATGGTTGGTGCGGAAGCTGTAGAAGGGAAATGGAAACTACTTTGCATGTTTTGAGGGATTGTCCAAAGGCGAGAAGGTGTTGGAATACTCTGTTAGGTGTGGAAGAAGCTACTCGCCAACGGACATGGACTCTAGAGGAGTCGATTAATTTTAATTTGATGGAGAGAAAGAAAGCTGCTTATGTCGGTAACTGGAATAATTTTTTTGCTATATCCATCTGGTGGATATGGAAATGGAGAAATCAAAGTACATTTGATCGTCAAAATGTTATGCAGAATGATGTTGGTCAATTTCTGAAATCTTATGCTGATGGAATAGAAAAAGCATGGAATGACCAGAAGCATTTTAATGGGGAAACTGACAAAGAACAATGGCTTGTTGGTTGGGAACCACCGAACGAGAATTATTTGAAGCTTAACACAGATGGTTGTTCCAAAGGTAATCCAGGGCAAGCTGGAGGTGGAGGATTATTCCGAAACCATCTTGGTGAATTTATTGCAGGCTATTCTGTCAACATTGGAGTTTGTACTGCTAGTGAAGCAGAATTATGGGCGGTAATGCAAGGCCTGTTAATGACAAAGAATAATGGATACGCTGGTGTGCAGGTGGAGATGGACTCGATGCTGGCGGTGCAATGGCTGAACTCTGATACAGAATATGAAGGAAATTTTTCTAATTTAGTGTTGGCTTGCAGACGTCTCATGCAGGAGACAGGGGTGATTCAAATACGTCACAAATTTAGAGAAGGAAACAGGGCTGCTGATTGGATTGCTAATGCTGCCCTTATGCATGAAAGGGGTGTCCAGGAGTTTTATGAGCCAACTAGAGAGCTAAGAGAGATAATTCATGCAGATAATGTGGGCATTGCTTGGCCTCGAATTGTTTCTGTTTAGCGTTCTTCTTCAGTGTTTTTTTCTTTTCTGTTTCTGGGTTTGTCCCTCCCCTTGATCAATATATATATATATATATATATTCTAATATTTATTTGACTATTATCTTTACTAAATTTTAGTTGCACTTATATAAAATTTGAATTAAGATAATTCATTATTAAACTAAATTTTGATTAAAATGAATATAATATTTATAAATAAATATTAAAAATATTTAAATTGAATGAATATGTAACAAATAAAAAGTATGAGTTTAATTTGTAAAGATCATAAAAAGTAAGAAAGTAGTAAATAATAAAAGATATAAAAGAATATACACAGAATATTCTTTTTGGTGTAAAAATGGATGTTATGAGTTAGATAAAATTACTGTACATACACAAATTTAATGCAAAACTCATGCGAAATTTGTGTTTTGGGTTGGAGATGGCCTTACCTTCATAAATACAAAAAATCACATAATACGAAATTTGAGTAGTATAATTCCCTTTTAAGGGCATATACAGGTCAAAGTTGCATTTTTACCTTCTTTCTGTCCGATTAAAAAGAGAAAAAAATTACTGAACAATCTCTGCCTCAATGAGTATGCAAATAGCAACTGGTTAAGGTGCATTGTTAAAATTTCTGCGGATGATTATTTACGCTTACAGGATAAAAGACAAGAACCACCCATGAAGACAATCAAGCGAAGTAAGCTAAAATTATCTGTTTTACTTCTTTTGGTGGACAAGAGATAAGGTTTTTGCTAGAGTCTACTAAAGAAACACAAAACTACCTCCTAAAACAGTAAGGGGAAAGGTTCAACATCACACAAACAGAAGCAGAAAATTGGCATGGCTGCTATTTGTTCTCTGCATTCTCATTTGCTAGCATAAATTCACTAGTCTCAAGTATCAACCATGCATATAAGCTTCATCTGCTGGTGGCTGCAAGTGTTGTTGACTTGCTGGGATAAAAGCAGCTCAAGTTGGCAAGCATTATGGTTTGGCTTGGCTCTCAATGAAAAGTTCTTACCTTCAGACAATCAATCACCTGTCAATTCCCACAGCAATTGTAAATAGGCAGATTGATCGAGAATCTTCTCTTAATGACATCTATAAAGACAGAAACAAAACAAGCAAGAAAGCAAAATGGATAAAAGTTCACCAAAGTAACCAGTATATCTGGTTTACTTGATTAGACTGATATGCCTCACTCAGAATGATCTTGAACTTCACTCAGAGAATAGCAAACAAAAGAATACTCAAAAAGTTGCAATTGCATTTAATCAAATGGATTTGTTGTGCTCTTCATGGGGAACTAATACAAGTCAATTAACTATGAATTTCATGGCATCAAATCAACTATCAATCACCACCTACCAGCTATCAGCCATTCTGAAGAAGTATCAGCTATTAGCTACTACAAACATATCTCAAGAATGGGAGAAATGGAATCTTTGTCTTCTTCTTTCCTTGTTGCTGATCACCTATCTGTTTTGAAAGATCCAACTTCATCATATAGTTTCATTAATTGAGGTGCTTCTTCATAACAATTGATGCACTTTTCAATGAAATACGCCTCTGTATACAAGAACAATTTAGTTATACCAGAATCCATTTTCATCAACCCTTTAGATGACAGAAATTGAATAACCGAAGCTCTTGGAACAAGGCTCTTCTTCAAGCGCATTGTAAGTAGCTTAGGGCGATGCGCGATGACAGAAGATTATAATCCCAATTTATTGATGTAGAAATCCATTAGTGCCATAATCTTATATTCAGAAAATGTCATACACTTGGGATACTTTTTAAAGGCTCTGCAAATATCTTCATCAAACCAGCCCCACCTCTTATAAACATCAACCTTCCTCTCCCACATAAACTTGTTTGTCGCTGTCAATGCTTTTATTGCTATAACGAACTGCAGTTTCAATGGATCAACTCCCATTTCCTTCACTTCCTTGACAATCTTTCTAAATTTATCTACATCCATTCCAATTCTTCGAGGATGATAATGAACTAAGAACAAAATATTTGCTGCAGGAACTCCATACTCACGCAACAAGTTAAGATTAGGTATCACATCATCTTCAAGTCGGCGAGTTAAAATATGGGGACAACGTCCAATGGCTGCAAGGGTTTCTCATCAGATTGGAGCAAGTCTCTAAGGAAGTTAAAAGAAGAAACCAAATGGTTTTGTAAGCTTCTTTTCAAGAGCCAAGGATAGATAGTGAAGATTCTTATAAGATCATCTGATGAAGCACCTTTAGAGCGGAAAAAATCAACTTTAGGGAAAATGACTTTCTCGGGATTGCGTGATAGAATTCTGGGGAACCTTGTAATCATATGAGAGATTTGGGCAATTGAGAATCCATGGTTCTTGAAAAAGGACAGAACAAGATCAGGCTTTTCTGGGTTTTCAAAATTGACACTTTTAGAAACTGATAAAGCAGATTCTAGAGACAACTCATATGTGTTCATGAGATAAGAAACAGTAAATGAGTGTTGGGTTGCGTCACTTGTTGCCAAGCATCTAATGCAAGAAAAAGGCAACACCTTTGATGGGGCTTGAGCAGTGATATGAAAGTACCCATTTTTACTATGTAGAATAGATTTACGGAGAAAATGAAACATGGGCATTAAAATTCAACGGTAAAGGAAACACAAAAGAAGAAGAGAAGCTATCTTTACCTATTTTGATCTCCGATTCCAGCAGAATGAACCGGCCAGCGAAACCAAAGTAAAGAGAGGAAGTAACAAAAGAGACTAAAAAAGGCTTCCCTTTCTTTTTTCCTGATGTGTATCTTCAAAAACAAAAACTACGTCGTTTTTTATCTGTTTAAAGCAGTCCATACAAATAGGGTTTTTGTCGAGGTTTAACCGAAACTCAACTGATTGTAATACTTCGCTTCCAGTCCCTCTCCCCCCACCCCCAAAAAAATCATGGCCCAGAACAGTCAAATAGAATTCAATCAGTTACATGCAGAAATGCAGAATCAATCCAACGAGAACCTGAAAAA
The DNA here is from genome assembly GCA_949671775.1 of Mallotus repandus. Lineage (NCBI taxonomy): Eukaryota > Viridiplantae > Streptophyta > Magnoliopsida > Malpighiales > Euphorbiaceae > Mallotus > Mallotus repandus. The sequence continues at coordinate 6,147 of CATIWM010488095.1, forward strand.
GAATTCGTGGAAGACGAAGATGCTGAAGAAGAAGAGGAAGATGATGATGGGGATTGGGAAGATTGGAGAGATGATGATGGAGAAGAGAAGTCAGACTCAAATTTTACGTGTTTGTTTTGTGATTCTAAGTAAAGCTCTTGCATTGAGTTACTCGACCCCGGGAAGATTGGAGAGATGATGATGGAGAAGAGAAGTCAGACTGACGTTTGTTTTGTGATTCTAAGTAAAGCTCTTGCATTGAGTTACTCGACCATTGTGGGGTTGCTCATAAGTTCGATTTACAATGGATAAGGAAAGAGTTGAGCTTGGATTTCTATGGTTCTTTTAAGTTCATCAACTATGTTAGGTTTATGGTAAGTTGATTAGCTAATGTTTCATTTTGGTACTCATTGATGTGTTTGATTCGTTGTTGTGGATATGCGGAGGTAGATTAAAAAGAAAAAGTTTGAATCTTTACAAATGGGCGACCGGGATTTAGCTTAATTGTTGTTTTATGTCGTTTGAGCATTTAGTTTGAGTATCATTTAGGTTACATTTGGCTGCTCAGAAATTGGAAACAATAGCAAAAGGATTGTGTTTTTCTGTTTAGAATCAGGCTAAGCTCATTTAATTGATTGCATTGTGATTTTGTGGACTTGATATGTAAAGCTGCCAAATAAAATCTTATTATTTTATGTTCTTTTCTTACTGACAGCTAAAGAGTAGTGCATTATCAGTTCAGGGTCTGTGAAAATCCTTTTCTTAAATTCTCTTGTTTTCTTGTTATCTAAACACAACTATGGTATCATTTCTTTTTTTGGGTATTGAAGGAGGGTATGGAAAAGTGAAAAAAGAAAAAATTTCTTGTAGTTATATCATTATGCTTTTTATACTTAGAAAAAATAAAGCTTAAATATGTAAATTTGCTCGCTCATATATGTCTGCCTTTTACTTCTACCTACCAGGTGGCAGAAAACAGATGTTGGAGTTGTGGGCTTACCTGTAAGTCCAACTGAGATCTACAGTGTCATTTGCATGATGTGGTGAACCTTAAAGACGTTAAGCATTTTTGGGATGATGATAAATATTTGAAAACTTTTATGCAAGATGATCCTCTCTTGTATAGTTTTATTGAAGATGAGTACGGAGATGATTTTACCGCACAAGTGGATAAAGAGGAACTTATGGGCAAATTGATGAATATTGAAGAGATTTGTATTGAAGATGAGTACGGAGATGATTTTACTGCACAAGTGGATAAAGAGGAACTTATGGGCAAATTGATGAATATTGAAGAGATTTGTCTTGAAGATGATCACACTGGAGAAATTTCTGCAACTCATTCTGACAATTTCGAAGGGAATGGTATAAAAGAGGTTGCCTCTGCTTCCAAAGGCCCTTTGAATCTTGTTGCAAAGGATATGAAGAAAGTCAGTGAGAATTATTTTGGTGCTTATAGTTCATTTGGTATCCACAGAGAGATGATAACTGATAAGGCACTGAACGTTCAGTTGTACTGTTTCATGCCAGATGATGCTTTGACATTGAAATATGGGTGTTGTTTGTAGATTTCATTGCAAAAATGTTAAGATGTTTACATTCTTGTTACACAGGTAAGGATGGATGCTTATAGGCAAGCTATCTTGAAAGATCCTTCCCTCTTATGCCATCGCGATGGATGTAGGTTGTGGCACTGGCACACTAAGGTTTGATGACAATATAATTGTTGTACAGTAGCTTAAGCTTTTTTAATCATTTTCATCTGTTAATATATGTCTCAGCATTCTTTGCATGTCCATCTTAGAATTATTTCTCAACAGCTCATTTCCTGTTTTTCGGAGTTTGTTGTAACAGTTATTTCTCAACAGCTCTTCTCTTTGCCATTGATGACTCATTTCCTCACATTTTCTTATTGCCATAATAACCTGTGGCATAGTTTGATGACATGTCCTTGGACATACTTGATAACATTGAATAGCTCTTGCAAAATATGCTTGTGCCTTGAAGGATGCTTGCTGTCCTTGTTTGTGTGGTGCCATTAGCATTTGAGGTGAATGCTGGAGTGGGATCAAATCACCCTTTGTGGATTGGGAATCTAATGCATGAAGTGTTATGCATTTTTAGACCTGGATGGCACAATATTGTTTCAAATTTGTCAATTGATTGCCTGCAAAATTCTATTGCTAGTTGATTCCAGCATGATGTATACTTCGTTCTTCTCCAACCTGACTGGTGATGGTGTTTTTGTCATGAAATTTGTGGAAAAATGCCTGCTTGCTATATGTTTGGATGAAACAATGTGGAAAAGCCACCCTTGTATTTCTGGGAGTTCATTAATTGAGTGTAATGATCCATGAGTCCATGGCAATATCTAGGAACAATCTATTTGTTCATTAAATTAGTTCTGTTCAAAATATTCACAGTGCGCCATTTCCTTATGAACTTCTTGCTTTTCTCTGTCTGATTTTGGTTTTATAGAGTCTCTTTGCAGCCCAAGTAGCGGCTTCAAGAGTGATTGTAGTTGAAGCCAGCGAGAAGATGGCTGGAGTGGCAACTCAGGTACATATCCTTGTTATTGTTAGTAGTTCAATTCATGCCTTCATTTCCTCCTATAGCTCTTTTGACTCCTTTTTTTTCTTTGTCTGATTATAGATTGCTAAAGAAAATTGTCTGACCAAGGTAAAGGAAACAACCAAGGGGTCATGGAGGTAGTTCAAGGTATGGTTGAGGAGCTCGATAAATCCATACAAATTGAACTACATAATGTTTATGTATTAGTGAGTGAATGGATGGGTTATTGCCTACTCTATGAGTCAATGCTCAGCTCAGTGCTCTATGCAAGAGATAAATGGTTGAGGAATGAGGCCTGGAGGTGCCATTCTCCCAGACACAGCAACTATTGTGAGTTTGTTTCTCTCTTTGTATCTTCTTTTCCAACGTGATTATGACTCATAACGGTAGCTCATTCAATTTATCCTTTTTTTCTTCATAGGCCTTTTTAGTTTGCTGCAGGATTCGGAAAAGGTGCTACCTAGTCTTCTATTGACGGAAGATGTGTATGGTCTCAAGATGACTTGCATTGGCAAAGAACTTGTTCAGGATGCTGCTCGATTTCCTATTATTGACATTGTGAATGATTGCGATTTAGTGACTGATGATGCTGTTCTCCAGGTTAGTCCTCATTCTCCGTCAATCGTTAAATTATGGCCAAATTAGTCCTTATCCTATGGTCAATTTGAAATTCAAAATTCTCGACTCATATTTGTGAAAACATGAAAATTTTCTGATTCATGTTATCATTAGTTTCGTACTTTCTTGAACAAGAACACGAAGTCCTGGGACCATTTGTTGTATTTTCAAAATGTAGTATAATTGTTGCCACCTTCTGGTGTCTTTTAAATTCATCTATTTTATCAGTTTGAAACAAAGGAAAAGGAAAAGGAAAAGGAACTTTCTGAATTCATATAGGTGGCAGGATTTCTTTTATGAACTTAAAGTTGCCTCATCTTTTACTGAGTTTTCATTCTAACTATAATACCAGATGTTTTTCTTGGATATTCCATGTTTACTTTATGCTAAAATTTGTTTTGACACTGTCTCCTTCTTTAGAGTTTTGACCTTGCAAGCATGAAGCCTGAAGAAGTGGACTTCACCGCAAGCATTGTCTCGCAACCAAAGTTGGTTAAAACAACTAGGTGCTATGGGGTTGTATTGTGGTTTGATACTGGTTTTACTGCGAGGTTCTGCAAAGAAACACCAGCCGTTTTGTCTACGTCCCCATTCACTCCAAGAACACATTGGTGGCAAACTATCCTCACCTTTCGGGAACCAATAGCAATTGCACCATCAATACCGCCTGCCAATAGCTCAGCGGCTGTTGGAACTGATGCATGCCCTGCTGCAAAAATCCATTTGCGCTGCAGCATTGTTTGGGCTGTTGAACATCATAGCATTGACATCTCAATGGAAACTGTTACAATTGGCCCCAATGGTCAGAAGCGTAGCTGGCCAGTGCAGATATTCAATCTATCTTAGAATATTTGAGGCAGATCAAACCCAGATATTATACCATCTGGCATTTTTAACTTGTCTTGCCAGCAGTATCAGTTTTGACTTGTTCCTTTTACTGTCTTAGAAACTTGATTATACCTTCTTGAGCATTTTTTGGCTTGTCTAACTTTTTAATGATGAGCATTTTTAGCTTGGCTAATGAGTCCAGAATTCAAGGAGCATAGCTTCATGGCTTTTCTTGAAACTCGGTCATAGCTGTCTCCAAATTGCTTAATTAATGTAATAAAGATTGTTAATTGCAAGGCATGGAGGCACAGACCAGATACGTTTTGAGATTTCTGAAAAAAAAAACGCATCATAACTAATTTCAAGAGCCCAAAAAATTAAATCCACGACAAGTAAAAAAAAATTCATTGCCTGCATCATGTTCTATGTAAAGGTATTGCTCCCAAGGGCTCTATGATCTACGTAGGCGGCGGGGTCTAGTACGCCCAAGTGTTGATAATCACGACACTGTACAAGTTTAGGGTTTGCTAGAAAATACAGGGCTTAGGTCCAAAATGGAGATGGAGTCGCCACCCGGATAAAAATTGGGACACACTATATAGCAATTGGATTACACAGAGGTTCCCAGAGGTCTTTATTAGAGATCGGGTTTAAAAACTGGGTATGGGCTTTAGAATGTCCACCCAATCTTGTGATTGGCCTCCGTGTGTGTTTCGTATTTTATTACCTTTGATTATTCGATTATTTCCTCATTATCGGGTGGATTGCAAACGCTTCCAATTTTATAATTTAATCCAAATTTGCACATTAGTCATTTTGCATGCTTATTACCTTGCATTGGTTACAAATAAGAATTAATATTACAAACATTCATTCAAAACAAACAGGAACGGGATTAGGGATTACAATAATTTACACAATTGCAATAATGCTGAATTCAAATAAAACCTCCCAAGAATTAATTAACTCACTAATTATTTAGTGAGTGGAAATTACAAAGAAACCTACACCAAACATGGGTTAGTTTCGTTTCAAAATAAACAGTTTTTATATAAAAGGAAATAAATAAATTTACATAAAATAGGCACAAGTACTCATTTAAACATGGTTTATTCATTCAAACATACATAACAGTATAACAGTCGCATGTAATACTAAAGATATCAGGCAGCATGTTCGTATCAGATACCAAAAATATACCGAAAGAATAGTAAGGATGAAGCAGAATCATGTTGGACTCTCGTCAAAGGGCGACCGTCTCCTGGGAAGAGGTGTCACCTCTTGGATCTCTATTCAGGAGGCGATCGCCTCCTCGAAAAAGGAAGAGACATCGCCTCTTGGCCAAGAACACTACAATTTACAATTTACTTGAATTTTAAGTAAATCCAATTTCATGCAAGCGACACATAAATCTATTTCTAATACATCAATATCTCACATAAGCATGCTTTCATATGCCATATAACACATTAAAAGCCCCAAAAAATGTAATCAAGACTGAGAAATTGAGTTTTTATTGAAAACTAGAGCTTGAAAAGCTTAAAAATAGTAATTCATACTGAATAAACCACGTTTGATGCTCCTAACTGAGCTCTCAGAGCTTGGTTTTTGGATTTTTCTACTTCGAATGCAAGAGGAACTCCTTTTACTTTAAGAAATTGAACTCTCCTTCATCAAACTCTTCTTTTTCACCCCTTTTTTGTTCTCTTTTTCTTCTTCTTTTAAGGTTTTTTTTTTTTGTCTCTATGTTCTCTCTTAGTGTCTAACCTCCAGGTCTCTCCTCTTTTTAGGTATCTCACCTCTACTTAAGCCTCCTTTCCTTCTTTTCTTTTTTATTTCCCAAAAATGGTGCCACCTAGCATCTTCCTCATGATTTCTCATCATTCCCTCCTATCTTTTCCCATCCCATTCTACCTTGAAAGTCATCTTTTCATGTACAAATTTGCAGGTTGAAGATTTATGGGTCTACTTTTGGTGTATGGGGCCAAAATGCATTAAAATGCATTTATTGTAAAGTTAGGTCAGCTACTGAAGAGGCGTCGCCTCTTCGAGCCTAGGTTGAAGGGGCGTCGCCTCTTGGGAAAAGGCAATCACCTCTTTACCAGGCTTGGGCTTCCCTACTTCTCTTTAGGCCTTTGAGCTTTAGGTTTGGTGTTTTGGGATTGGTTTAGAGGTTTTGGGCTTTTGAGTTCATTTTACAAGAAGATTCGGGTCCTCCTACATTCAAAATTTTGGACTTGCTCATCATTGGGCCTTCATTGTGGGTTGATCAAGCCGAGGGTGTCCATAGTTTGCCCCCTTGGTTTTTTGAAAACTAAAATTTGGAAAATTAATTTTTCAAAAAAGTAATATGCAATAAAAGCGGTAAACAGTGAAAGCGACATAATTGACCTTCGTGCTTCGCTCGGGCCATCATTCTCGGGAATTCAAATCCAAGAGGTCAAATTTTAGACTCACTGGAGTATCTTGAAATATGACCGTGATCCTCGGGTTTTCCTGGCCCGATCAGCCACTCATTATAGTTGAGGGGTGAACCCTAGGTTTTCCTGGCTTGCAATGTTACCTAGTGAAGAAAGATGAAAATGTAACCGTGTTCCTTGAGTTTTCCTGGCCCGATCTTCACTCAGTATAGTTGAGGGGGGTGAACCCCGGATTTCCCTAGCCCAAAATATCACCCAGTAAAAACAGAAGATGGAAACGTGACCGTGTTCTTTGGATTTTTCTGGCCCGATCAGCTACTCATTAATGATTCATCGTGATCCTCGGGTTTTCCTGGCCCGATCTTCACTCAGTAAAAAGAAGAAGATGCACTTTGGGGATTCAAACCTGACCAGATACTTCCTTTCAATGCGCACTTCAGGGATTCAAACCCCACTAGATGCTTCATTTTAATGCGCACTGGGATTCAAACCCGACCAGACATTTCTTTTCAATGTGCACTTCGGGGATTCAAACCCGACCTGACGCTTCTTTACAACGCGCACTTTGGGGATTCAAATTCGACCAGACACTTCTTTACAATGTGCACTTCAGGGATTCAAACCTGACTAGATATTTCTTCGCTGACACTTCAATCAAAATACCTTTAATCATTCAAAGTTGATTTCAGGATACACCCGAGAGATAGAATAAGTAATTTTTTACTTTTTTTTATTCTGTTAGGGATTCCCACCCACTTGATGGGCCTTTGCGGGCTTTTTTGCCCTTTTCTTCCTTTTCCTTTTCTCTTGCATTTGTGGGCCTATCCTTGGAAGGCCACCTCTCTTCCATTATATATATACAAAAAACCCTTTATTCTTTTCTTTCCTTCCTTTTCTTTTTCTTTCTCCTTTCTTCCCTACGTTTCCTTGTTCTCAAATATGGCTGACGAGAGAACGCCGCCTCTGCCTCCTTGGGACCTTGTTTCTCCTATCCTTACTCCTCCGCGTAGTCATAGATTCACAAAGGGTGACATAATCCCTATTTTGGTTGATTTAGAGAATCATATTTGTTCTCTAGCTTCAAGAGAGGTTAGTATTCAAAACTCCTTGTCTTTTTCTGCAAATTGTACTAGGTTAGGTGCATTCACATTCATTTATCAATTATGATCAGAAATAGGATTAAATTAGGCGAATATTTATGAAACTTGAGAAAAACTCACGAAGAGCATGTTGTTCTTCGCATTGAAGAGGCATCGCCTCTTCAAGGAGGCGATCGCCTCCTCAAGGAGACGGCGTCTCTTGGCAAAGAAGCGATCATGTCCTTTATCAAAAGGACGCATTGCCTCTTGGCCAAGAGGAGTCATCCCTTGACAAAGAGGTGTCATCTCTTGGCAAAGAGGCGTTGCCTCTTGACCAGAAGAAGTTTTTTTTTCTATTTTCATTTTTTGATTTTTGACTTATCACTAACACCCAGGAATATTTAAATAACATAATACTAATTCCACTCCCTGGTTCTTTCTTGTAACACGATGCACACACATTCAAAGGTGCCAGAAACTTTCATGGAGCTCGAGTCTTTTACAATGAGCTCAAAGATGACCAACATGACAAGATCCAGGACACTAGATTTTAGGATTTCATGCTTTCTCTGCCTGAGGAGCAGGGGAAGACGGATTACCAGCCTCTTCATGCCCTGTTGGAGAGGTGGCTAGACACGACTCACACTTTTCATTTCTCATTCAGAGAGTTGACTCTGGACTCAGTTTCTTTCGTTGCTATCACCAGGATTGCATATGTCGGGGACCCTGTTCCCTTTGATATGAGCCTGCATCGGATGAGTCCGGAGACAATTTCCTACATCGAGAGTCTCCTCGGTGTCACTCCCGATATGAAGGGGACTCACATGATTAAGCTAGATTTGATCCGGAGTTTCTACACCCGGAAGTGAGCCGCGGCAATGACCAACCCTCAAGAGATCAACCAGGTTGTGCAGGCTTTCTTGATTTATGATGGTTATTCCGCAAGCATACGGATTCGTACAAGTAGTAATTAAATATCGATCCCACAGAGATTGCAAATTGACTATTGTAATACTAATTGTATTTGTTTGTTTAAACAACGAAAAAGATATTTTAAATGTAAATTAAAATAAACAA
>CATIWM010488113.1:0-25728 GCA_949671775.1 Mallotus repandus
CTAGTCCTAGTCCTTGCTGCCTACTTAAGCTCACCCGAATTCTACTCTAAAACACATCTAGGCTTACTTAGTTCAACTTCTCTCGCAAGTGTGACTAAGTGCCGCACGTCTTAGCTAACCTCTTAAGCTAAGCCCGTGACACTAAGCTAGGCAGGCGTGTCATAGGACTGACATTGGGAGCCTTGATTCAGTCCTTTGAGTGGGAAAGGATTAGTGGCTTTGTGTAGACCACGTCAAACCATGGTCAATCTCCTCTCCAAAGTCTGAAGTGTTTGCATATCATATATGCTTAATAAACTCTTCATGATTTTTATTTACCCCTCAGTTAAAACTTCCCGGATCAGCAGAGTACCCATCCTACTTCTCTCAGATATGACCATTTAAAACCTGCCACCAAATGGTTCAAGTGATCCGGCTAGCCACATCAATAGAAACAAATTTCTAAATCTCACCTCAAACAAACACTGCTAGTGATGTCATTTGCGATTTCCTAAAGACAAAGTAGCCGTTTATCTTGCATTGCTTCTGATAAAATATTTTTCTGCTTTCTTTCATCTTCCGTTGCTTCCTAGTTTTGCTATTTTGATTTATAAACTAAAAAATAACAGTAATTCTGTGTCAATTCCTATGACAAGTATATTTACTTAAAAAAATATTTTCCTAAACCCTCAAGACTAATTCAGATTTTGAAACTAGTTAAGAAGGCTACTACAAATATAATTAAAGTTTGCCCACCATACTGCTGCTATTGGCTACAAAAGTCTAAAAGCAGGCAGGTAAAACCGGCCAAATGTTTGCTGTCTCACCCAGGATCAATTTCCTAAAATAAAAAAATCACAAGAAATGCAACTTGACTTTCAAGTTAAGTATACTGATGTTAATGTCTCTATCAAGCTTAAGTAACCTTATGAATACGCCATAGCCGCACTAGATTTAGCACAAGAACACGCCACTGCTAAAATATAAAAATTGTACCCAGATTTTCACGAACAGACATTAAAGGATGCATGTCTTTCATCAGTTACAATCACTTGATATACAAGCACAGCTAAAAAAACCACTTTTTTCTGGAGCATTTCCTCAAACATCATATGAGCAAATTCAATAAGAATAAATAAGCAACATTTTCTTCACTTAATTAACATTAATATATTAATCCTCACGGTTCAAAATCATAATACCTTGAACCTAATACAAATGCAAAAAAGAGCTAAAAGCACTCAATTATCAGTTGTAGTTAAAATAGAATTCAACCGATAAGATTTGAATCACTCAAGGCAAAAGAAATGCGAAATAAAATAATATTTTGCGAACATTATAAACAATTGCAGCAGAGGAAATAATATATTTAAGGATGCATAAAAATAAATAGATGAATTGACGCACCAGCAAGGAAGGAACGACCTTGATTGCTGCTTGTGGATCTCCGCTGGAAAAGTATCCCTGTCCCATTTGAATCCAATACTTCGATCTACGCCCTTCTTTTTGAATCTTCGCGCCATTTACCTTATTTGCATTAAAAAAAATAAAAGTCAAAAGTCAAATTCAACCCCCAATTAAGTTAATATGGGATCTAAAATTTTTTTTTATCCTAATAGGAACCTTTTATTGATTAATTAAAAAAATTATTTAGACTAATAAATAAATTGATTAATTTTTTAATATATATATATATAACACCTAAGTATGAAATTTTAAAAATTTTAAAGCTACATACTTTTTTTTATTTTTTTAAAAAATATTTTAACTTTTCTTAAAAATTTACTTAAAATTTTTTTTATAAACCTAAAAATTTTTATAATTAAGTAATATATATTTAAAAAAATTTATCAATCTTAATTATTAATTTAAATAATTTTTTATTAATCAATTATTAAAATTAAATTGTTGAATAAAATTTTATTATTGAACAATAATATTGATGAATATATATATATATCATTTAATTCTAAAATTTTTAAAATTTTTAAGTCTAAAAAATTTTAAAAAAAAAATTAAAATTTTTTCTAAAGGCTTCAAATTTTTTTGAAACTTCATGATTAGGTGATATATATTTCTTAGAAAAAAATTATTAATTTTTTTATTAATTTAAATAAATTTTTATTAATTAACTATTAAAATTAAAATTTTATTTAATTTATAAGACTTAATTATAAGAATTTTTTAAAATAAAATTTAATATAATTCAATTTAAAAAAAATTCTTATTAAAATAAAAAATTTTGAAGGTTGAATGTTAACTTCGGGCCAATTTAACCCTTTGGCTGCCAGCAGAATATGCCCGCAAACAGGAGGGAAAGAAACAAAAAAAAAAAAATTGAGGAAAACAGAGCTTTACAGTTGCTGAATGCTTCAGCACGAATTTGGGGATCTTTCTTATTTCGGCAACCAAGATTCTATGTCCCAAAAGACACTACCAAGAATCTGCTGAGGTTTCTGATAAAACTAAAAGACAAATGCCTGTATAGATCTCAGTTATCGAAGATAGCTGTCCACCTGAGCTCGTGCCGATACCATTTTGAACAGGTAACATCTTGACGTTGCACCATTTTTATTTAATCATTTTGTTCATAACAATGTCGGAATTTCTCAACGTATATGTCATCTTGCCACGTAAAGAAAATTTTGAACATATCCAAACCCATTTCTTTTTCTTTGTTTTTATTCGCTTTCAATGACATAGAAAGGCTGCTTAATTGAGTGAGTAATTTATCTACCTTATCTCTATTAATACATTTATTTATGCTCTAAAATTCAAGCTCTCAATTTCATCAATGGAAGAATCATGGGTGCTTATTCTTTCCACATTTTTTGTTATTGTGCTCCTTTCAAAGCTCTTTTTGTCCACAAGAACAAGATACAGAAATCTCCCACCTAGCCCGCCTAAACTTCCCATAATCGGACACCTCCATCTCTTGAAAGAACCCACTCACCGATCTTTACAAAATCTTTCGAACAAGTATGGCCCAATCATGTTCCTCTCATTCGTTTCCCAGCCTGTAGTAGTTATATCATCGCCTTCTCTAGTTGAAGAATGCTTCACTAAAAATGACATCGTTTTAGCGGATAGGCCTCGTCGTCAATCTGGTAAGTACCTCCATTATGACTACAGTACAATTGGAGCTGCAAATTATGGCGACATCTGGCGCAATCTTCGCCGCCTCGCTACAGTTGAAATCTTGTCAACAAACCGGCTTAACATGTTTCATGCAATTAGACAAGAAGAAGTCAGACTTTTGGTTAAAAATCTGATTCAGACTACAGGTCAGGTTTCTGCAAAAGTGGAGATGAAATCAAGGTTAGCAGAGCTTTCCCTTAACATCATCATGAGGATGGTTGCTGGAAAGCAATATTTTGGTACTGAAGTGAAAGACGTTGAAGAGGCCAAGCAATTTCACGATGTGATAAGGGAGATTTTTGCTCTGAGTGGTGCAGTAAACCTTGGGGATTTTTTTCCATTTCTACGGTGGCTAGATTTTCATGGTTTTCAGAGAAGGCTAGTAACAGCTCGAAGAAACATGGATATATTATTCCAGGGCTTGATTGATGAGCACCGGCATAAAAGAAATTCTTGCCAAGAAGACAAAAGCTGTAGGACAATGATAGATGTTGTACTGTCTTTACAGGAGTTCCAGCCAGAAAACTATTCAGATGAAATTATCAAAGGCCTTATAATGGTATTTTTCCAGTTCTTTCTTAATTAAAAAGGCTACGTTTGGCTTTGAACTTATTACATTATGGACTGAAGAAGATTTTAAGGTACTTCAACAATTATTTTTTCTGTAGGCCATGCTAACTGCAGGGACAGACACATCAGCAATTACAATAGAGTGGGCTATGTCGCTCCTGCTCAGCCATCCTGAAGTTTTGAGCAAGGCCAGAGCCGAATTGGACATTCATGTTGGTCAAGATCGATTGGTAGATGAGCAAGATCTCTCAAAGCTACAGTATCTCCACTACATAATCAATGAGACACTTCGCCTGTTTCCAGCTGCACCGCTCCTAGTACCGCATAAATCATCTGGTGATTGCAAAATTGGAGGTTATGATGTGCCACGAGGCACGGTCTTATTTGTCAATGCCTGGGCCTTGCATAGAGATCCTAACGTATGGGAAAATCCTACTAGTTTTAAACCAGAAAGATTTGAGGGCATTGAGAATGAAACGTACCGGTTGGTTGCATTTGGATTGGGGAGAAGGAGTTGCCCTGGAGCTGGACTTGCTAATAGAGTGGTGGGATTAGCATTAGCTGCCCTGATTCAATGCTTTGACTGGGAAAGGATTACTGAAGAGGAAATAGACATGTCAGAAGGGCCTGGACTCACTATGCCAAAGCTTCGGCCTTTGGAGGCAATGTGCAAGATACGTGAGTCAATGATCAATGTCCTGTTAAGGCTTTGAGCAGTACTTGATCTTGTATCCGAAAGAGAAAGTGAATATATCCCTGGCTCTTATGTAAAATATGAGTGTGCCTTCATAAAAGGGCTGTTTAAAGAACTGTAGCTGATGTTCTTGTGCAATAATGTCTACTATAGATAAGTCGATAATGAATACCTCTCAATTGATAGCCATTATAGATTTTAACATTTAATTTATTCCACCACATAATATTATTATATCAATTTAAGAAACTTTTGATAAACTAAAAGAAATGTTAAATGAAAGTATCTCATTTATTACATTATGACGCATAAGCATTAGTATGGAGATTTTTACCGTTTTTTGGAGTCCAACCCGATCGAATTCGAATTAGTCGGATTTTACATGATACCGAATATCGAATGTATAAATAATAAAAAAAAAAAACAAATGTAAATTTTGGATAATGAGTACCTAGACCGCCTAATCTGTTGCAAATTGAATTCGTTCCGCCCAATAAGTTTTATTATACCTTGCGTGTTGACTCTAATTCAAAAATCTGAGCAACTTGCAAATTGGATATATTTTTTTTCACCTTAATGTTTGAGATTGACAAAAAATTTTGCTGTGTATGCAAAACAATTGTACATTTAACCACTTTTCTCTTTTTAATGACTCGTTTATTTATTTTTTTCACAATTATGGACTTTTAATATTTTGCTTAATTAAATTTCGAACATTGGTGATGGACCGGTCTCAGAATCCATCAAGTACCAACTTATTCTATCCATCAAGTACCAACTTATTCTACTTTATTAGTTTCAAAAGAGGTTATGTCATTACTGACAACATTAAGTGAATTAACAAATAAGAGTGATTTAACAAATAAGAGTGATGATATGCATTATTTTATTAATTTTTTTGGAAGGGAGACAATTTCCTTTAAATTAGGTTTTTTGTCCTTCCTTTTTTATTACCTGTTTTTGAAGCGGACCGCGAAAAAAATTATTAAACAAATAATTGCCATGGAAATTATGGAAAAATACAAAAGATCTGGGTCCTCACTCTACCTTATTTTCAGCCAGTAACAGTACGTCCAAAATGAACAACAGCCTTGGGAAGCAAGAAAATTTAGATAAAGATTTATATTTAGAAAAATCACAAAAAACAGACACAGCGCGCAATAACGAAGTATAAAGGAGTCAGCTGCTCTTGTCTGAATATAACTTGTCAAAGAAACAAGTGATGGCGGAAGACCATTTTCTTGGGTCGATATAGTGGAATATTTCTAGAGTTACTTGGGCATCACCTTCCCTTTCTTATTATAAAACTGAACTGCCTATGTACTCCGGGTTCATACCCAAGTTCTTACATATATTACACCTAGCTCCAAAGAAACATCGTATAGATCCCCATTATGGACCATGAGATATGGTTTTACATCCTTTCCACCATTTCCTTAATCTTTCTTATCTCAGAACTCTTTTCACTAAAAAAATCCAAGTTCAGAAACCTCCCTCCAACCCCAAGTTCACTTCCCATAGTTGGGCATCTACATCTCATAAAAGAACCCGTTCACCGGACATTGCAAAACCTATCAAATAAGTATGGTCCAATCTTATTCCTTTCATTAGGTTCGCGCAAGGTCCTCATCATATCATCCCCAACCTTAGTCGAAGAGTGCTTCAGTAAAAATGACCTTATCTTTGCCAATCGGCCTCGCCTTTTGGTGGGAAAACACCTGAATTATAACTATACAACAATAGGTGCTTCTGCTTACGGCCATCATTGGCGCAACCTCCGTCGTATTGTTGCACTTGAAATTTTCACAACGAATAGGCTCAACATGTATCTTAGCATTAGACAGAAAGAAGTTAGAATCTTGCTTAGAGGCTTATTCAAAAATTCGCACACAAGTTTTGCCAAAGTGGAGATGAAGTCGAGGATATCAGAATTGTCCTTTAACATCATTATGAGGATAATTTCAGGGAAGCGATATTTTGGATCAGGAGTTGATAATTTGGAAGAGGCTGAACGCTTTCGTGAAATTATAAGGGAGAATTTAGAAATTAGTGCAGCATCAAATCTATGGGATTTTCTGCCGTTTCTACAATGGATTAATTACCAGGGCGTCGAGAAGAAAATGCTTAGATTGAAGAAAAAGACTGATGACTTTTGCCAAAGTTTGATAGATGAGCATCGAAACAACAAAAAATTTTCCTCACATGGAGAAGGCAAGATTAAAACAATAATTGATAACATGCTATCTTTACAAGAATCTGAGCCTAATACCTATTCTGATGAAATCATCAAAGGCATCATACTGGTAAGCTTTATATGTTTATTGCCATATTCGAAGCTAACATCCCATTTTGTCATCTATGCAAAACTTTAATGGAGTACTTATTTGTTGATGCAGACAATGCTAGCTGCAGGCACGGATACATCAGCAGTAACACTGGAGTGGGCTCTGTCACTTTTGGCTAACCATCCCGAAGTGTTGAAGAAAGCTAGAGCAGAGCTAGACAAAATTGTTGGTCAAAATAGATTGGTAGACGAATCTGATTATTCCAAGCTACCATATTTGCAGAGCATCATAAGTGAGACGTTTCGACTGTATCCAGCGGCACCGCTTCTAGTGCCACATGAATCATCAGAAGATTGCATCATTGGCGGCTACGATGTTCCGCGAGGAACAATGCTAATGGTCAATGCATGGGCTATTCATAGGGACCCGATGGTGTGGGAAGACCCAACAAGTTTCAGGCCGGAAAGATTTGAAGGTTTAAATACAGAGGCCTATAAATTGATTCCATTTGGAGTGGGGAGGAGGGCTTGTCCTGGAGCTGGCCTTGCAAATAGAGTGGTGAGTTTGGCATTGGCTGCATTAATTCAATGCTTCGAATGGCAAAGACCGAGTGAAGAGCAATTGGATATGTGTGAAGGAACAGGCCTTACCATGCCTAAAGCTCAGCCTTTGGAAGTCATGTGCAGAGCACGTGAGTCTATGATTAGTGTCCTTGAGGAATTATAAAGATAATTAGCGTTTGATTTGTCTTTTGGTCAAATAATTATTGATAGATGGGAGAAATGATCGTTTCGTTGTTACGATCTTTGCTATGGAAATTAATTGTCTCTTTAGTTTGCTTCTTTTCCTTGTTTTTTACTTCCGTGTTTGGAATAATTGTTGGAAAAAAATTATGCAAAGTGTTTTGTATCAAAAGTATTTAAAGCCGGAGCTCTCTTATTATCCCAAACCATACTTGTTAAATCGAAACTCAAATTAAGAATTAAAATTTTCAATTTATTAATAAAAATCGAATTGATATTAATAATATTAATTAAAAATAATATATTTCATGGAAAAAATATATTTTATAGAAAATATTATTTAATTTTAATATATATTATTTGATACCACTCAAAATTAATTTTTTTTAATGATATAATATATTAAATACAATATAAATAATAGTATTTTACAGAGGTTATCATGTATATTTTTAGTTAAAAAATAAAAGTTCTTTCACTCCATAAAAATAAAATGAAAGTTGAAACAAATAGTTACTATAAAAGAAATAAATCAATAAAAAAAGAAATAAAATTTTAAATCAATACTGCTAATCTTTCAAATTAAAGGAACAAACTAAAAGAATACTTATAAAAGAATTTATGAAGTTGATCATATTTGTTAATTTTGTTAAATTCATGAAACATACCAGCGAAATACAAAAAAGAAAAAATAAATTTAGGTTTATATTTTTATTTTGAAATTTTAATCTTTAGGTGTTTTAATTAAAAGACTATGACTTTTTTTACCCCCTAATTGTCAAATAAAATTAGTTTTAGTTAATAGATAAAAATTAATGAAAATCATAAATTTATATTGATTCGTACGATTTAACATCAACTTTCATATTTTTTTGATTTATTTATAAATTTGCATCAAATTTGAGCTGAATAGATTCAAATAATACAATTAGAATCATAAATAGTAGGATTCAAACAATATTGTCTGTTTTTCCGAAGACTCCACATTTTAATGACCACTATTTGGTTGCACAGATCCATATTGTACTGATTAAAGATCAACAACCAGTCCCTCAAGTAGATTATTTCATGACGTTTTAAAAGTTTATTTTTATTCTTAAATAATTGACATTTTAAGTTATCAATGTATTTTAATTATTTTTTTATACTTCATCCTCATTTAATATAAAAGAATTAATTGAATAAATATTTACTCTTTTTATAACTCTATATAAAACCAATAATTGGTTAAAAAAATTATTATAAAGATAGTATAATATTTTATGCATATATTAAATGTAATTTTTAATTTATGTGATGAATTTTTAAATAATAATTATTTAATAATAGAGTAGTAATAAACAACGCACATCAATTTGCTAGTAGACAGTCACTGCACGCTCTCCAAACTATACCTCCTTGGTTCTTTGAGGGATTGCTAGTTTCCATAACTTAACCCACAATGTCTCCCAACGAGATTGTGGTTCCCATTCATAAGAGCTCCTCTACATTCACTCTTTACATAATAGATTCTCATGTAATCCCATTTCCGCACCCATACATCAGTGGTCCTATTACTCAGCTGAAGGCTTTGAATGAGGTTCACGTCCCTTTCCAAACAATAAGTGGTTAACAATATCCAAATCCCACTTTTGAATGAGATAAAAATATTTTTTAAATTTAAAAAAAGAGATTAAACTGTCAAAATTATAAATATTTAATAAAAATATTTTTTAAATTTAAAAAAGAGATTAAATTGTCAAATTATAAATATTTAGATTTTTCTATACTAACAGATTCTTATAAATTTTGTAATATGAAGAGTATTTTTTTTAAAAGAATAATTGACATTTTTTTATGTTGTGTCAATATTTTATTTTAATTTTTATTAAAATTTAAAAGTTAGATAAAATTATAAAATATCATAAAATGTTGAATTTTTTACACTGGGCCAAAAAATTGAGAAAAATATTAAAAAGAGGCGATATTCAGGAGTCTACCAAAGTACCATAGTCCATCAAGTGACAAATGTTCCGTTGGACATCAAGATCTAAGGTAACGAGTCATTATACTTGCACCTATAAAATGACCCCACACTACCGCCCCATTCCACTCATTTTTAACATTCTCAAAAACTCCTCTTGCCTAACATCACCCAAAAAAAAAAAAAAAAAAGCACTGAATTCATCGCCAGAATGACCGACTCCGACGTAGGCAGCGCCATCACTCAAGACACTGTCCCAGTAGAATCTCAGCCGCAGCAGCAACAACAAGAACAGTCAAAGAAGCAGACCAGCAGCGGAATTTCCCTCAGCATTTGGCCACCAACGCAACGCACGCGCGATGCGGTCATCACGCGCCTAATCGAAACCCTATCCTCCCCCTCTGTACTCTCTAAACGCTACGGTACTATCTCCCGCGACGAGGCGGAAGCCGCCGCCCGCCAAATTGAGGATGAGGCTTTCGGCGTTGCTAACGCCGCTGCCTCTACCGAGGACGACGGCCTTGAGATCTTACAGCTCTATTCTAAGGAGATCAGTAGGCGAATGTTAGATAAAGTCAAGGCTCGGTCCAGACCGGACTCTGCGGTGAATAATGGTGTGACGGAGAACACGACTCCTGATGCGGCGGCTCAGAAGGAGGAATCCGGCGAGGAGGCACCGGGTTCTGTTGAGCCTGAGGCTTGATCTTGTTAGGGCTCCTTTTAGCTGCATATTGGTATGGTGTAGGATTTTTCTTCTTTGTGTTTATTTTCATGAGATTTGTTTGTACTAAATTATGGATTTTTTCTGGTGATTATATGCTGATAATAATTTTGTAACATTATAATCTAGGTTTCTTTTAACCATTCAATCCATTATGATGATCACAGTTCAGTTTGGGTCTAAATTTAGAATTAAGCATTTATGTCTGCTCTATCTGAATGTTTACTAGAAGTATAGATGAAATTAAATTAGTTTCACTAAATCGTCTGGGCAGATTGGCTCCACTGCTCTTTTCCAATCACTAGCCCCTTGTTTGGTTTAATTTCACCAAGGAATTCATTTCATTTCCAAATGAATTCTAAATTCATTTAAACCAAACATACTTCATTAATAAGAATTCATTTAGTTTCAAACAATTCCACAAAATTAAAAAATTTGGAATTCCAAATGAATTTTATATAGTTTTCATTTAAACTAAACATATTTACTTGGATTTGCAAATGAATTCCACAAAATTTTATGGAATTAATTTGAACCAAACAAACCTTAAGAGATAATCCATGAAAGTGAATTTGCTTCTTGTCATCAGTTGTTTAGCATGCGGTTGTATGAAAACCCTATGTTTGTATCGAGAAGTATAAATATAAAGGATGAGTTTATTTGTTAAGAATGTGTCCTCAAATATTCATGTATATTGATTGCGTCTCAAATATTCCTTCTTTTTATAAGTACGGAAGCTCTGTGTGTGTGTGCACGCGCACTTTCCTCTGTGTGTTTGCTTGTATTTGTTGCTCTAACTGATATTTGGATCCATGGTGACCATTTTTAGATGAACTACATGCTTATATCAGTGATCAGACACATATGAGACATATGTTAAGCACTGGCAGTTTTTTTTTTTTTTCAGGATGCCTGAATCAGTAATTACCAGTTATGATTCTGAGTGGGTTGCATGTTTATGCAGATTATGCCATTGCTTGTTTGCTCACATGTTATGTAATTTTTGCGGAACATTGATGTGCAGCTTTAATATTTTCAATGAACATTGTGTTGTCTCCATTCTTGTTATGCGCTTCAGAACCTTTTGTCTAATATCTGATATGCAGGCCTGAAATATGAACTTTAGTGTGAACTTTAATGTGGGGTATTAGGATTTGTACTACTCAACTTGTGAAGCTATAGACAAAAGTGGTTTAGAGCAGTGAATTGTATCAAAATGCGGTGCTAATGATGCTTTCCACATCTTTGGTTGACTAAAACTAGATTTCATTTGCTGTAGTTTCTATCATTCCCTTGTAAGCAATTGTCACCAGAAATTTTGTTTCAACAATCTGAATGGTTTCACCATCTTATCAAGGGAAATTCTGAATATGGTGGACACTACGTTCCAATTTGTTAATTTTTGTAGATTATTTCTGTAGAAACCATTTTTCTCAACCTTTGTGATATTTTTCCTGGTTAGCATTGATGGTTCTCTCCCTTGAGCAGTTGGCATGTATAAGATAACACATTCTTTAGTTTTTCCTCTGTTATTATATAATAATTTCTTTTAGTCAGGGCTCCATTGTTTTACTTAAATATAACAAGCAATCACTAATTGGTTGCTATTATTGTTCTTCTTGTGCATTATGTGTTTTTCTAGAACCTGATGCCTAACTAAATCTATCGTTTTATTTTACTTATTTGATTTGCAGTTGGATGCCATCATGACTGCTTTTATGTGGCGTTATATTTTATGCCATGATAGTTGCATGTCTGTAGTCAAGTTTAGTCATCAGATCGAACTCAAAATCTCTTGCATTTGCTGAGGCTTTAGGCTTGTGGGTTTAGCATGTGTGTTCTTGGCCTGAACCTGCTTCTGAAGGCTTCATTTTCCCCCTCCATCTCTCTCTATACCTATGCTGTGCATTTCTCTCAAATTGGGTTCTATCTCTTTCTGTTTTCACTTTGGACAGGTGCTGGGAGCCTGTGACATCACTGATCTCTTTAGGTTGCAGATATCCAGATTATCATAGAGTTGTTTTCTCAGCAATGCAGTAGCAATGAGCAACTTTTCTTGCACCATTTGGATCAACAGATATGCAGCCATTTTGTGTTATTCCTGCAACTTGATTTAGGGTCCCTCTATCTCATTACATGTGAAGATTCTTGTTATGGACTGATGAACTTCCTAGTCGCAACTTGGTTGGTGCCTTCTTTCCTTTTCTTTCCTCCTTTTTTTTTTAAAAAGAAACTTATTGCGATTTGGGGGTGCCTTCTTTCCTTTTCCTGAATGACCTTTCGAACATAGTTGACTTAAGCAGGTATCATTCATATTTAGTTTATACTTGGTTTGCGGAAGTATGCCATTTGTATTATGTGTGCATGTAATGATAATAAATTTCTGTGGATGAAAATATAACCATAATTCTGATTATACTGAAACCTTAAGGAATAGTGAGGAGGGATACTTGTTCTGGTTATTGGATCTTTTTGTTTATGAAGTATTCCTCATTGTGCCTCTTATGTCAATGACGTTTTTAACTACTGAAGTCCCTTTTGTTGAGTGGCAATTCCTCTACCTCGTCAGGATGGGATTTAGCTGATGTAGGTTAATCTTGTTAAGACATGCCATGGTTGAATATTATTCACTTCATTATGGACTTCGTTTAAGTTTAAATCGGGTCCTGCTGGATTTCATGCGGCTGAGAACATTTGACAGTGCAGTAATTTTTTTTCTTAATTTTTTGAAATTATATTTCATTCAAAGCAGAAGTTATCTTCTTACATTTTTCGCATTGTACTTGCAGATTTTTGTTTTTAACTTGTAGAATTCAAACTTTTTATTTGGATCTTTAACAGTGGTCCATCAAAGCCGACCTTGATGACCCGTCCAGATTGCGTACATGTGTGCACGTACATTTTCAAACTATTGTTTATTTATAATAGGATAGGATGCACTTATTTTCTTTTCTTTTTTTGTTTTTTTAGGGTTGACGTTTTTTTAATTGCATTCCCACGCAACGCAATTTAGGAATTTTAAATTGGATATTGAACTTAAGTCTTACCTACGCTACAGATAACGGATGGAACGTATTTTAGTTACGGGGAAAAGGCACATTTTTGTCCTTAATATTTATAGTTAGGAGTGGATTAGCCCTTAAAATATTCTTGGCTCATTTCATCGTAAAATTTTGAAAAATAAAGTTTTTGAGCCACTTATTTAATAGACTCCAAATCAGCGTTTGCTTGTTATATTAAATTGTAATTTTTAATATGAAAATATCATTTAGAACCTGAAAGGTTTTTTTTTTTTCACTCTTACCCTCTCTCACTCCTACGCCACCATTAATTTGTTCTTTATATTAAATTGTAATTTTTTGATACAAGAATATCACTTAATCTTCTTTTCACCTTCTGTTCTATGAAATCCAAACTTAATTTTTCTTTAACTCTTACCTAATTTTTTTCCTCTCAATCTCTTTAGAGTTGGAGACTACTCAACTCTCTTTCTTTTTTATTTTTTAAATCTACTCTGGGATGAAAACAAAATACATATCACAATTTTCTCCCAAAAAAAAAAAAAGAAAATTCCCATCAGGAAACCAATTTCTTATCTTTCCCTCCTCTTCCTTCGGTGACAGCAGCGTCAAAGCTGATATCAATACACCTAGTTCTTGGTACGATAATATACAATATTTATTCACCATGTCATTTTTTTTTTATCTTCATCCTCGTCAAAAGCTTCGTAGGACCACTGCAGACTCCCATGTCTTTCTGCCCTTGTCTCCAAGCTTCTCGTTGTTTGGCACTCTACTGGTAGAGAAATCACTAGCCATTGTGTTGTTGATGTTGCTCAGTTTTTGATTATTGAATGTGGTAGCTTTGTTATTTTATTGGGTATAATTTTATCCATTAGTTTTATTCTTTCTTTGAATTTTTATGTTGGTACCGCTGTTCTTGACAGTTCTCGGAAACTATTATCAATTATAGTGGACCATATGCATTTTGCTCAATTAAGATTCAAATACAAATTTTCTAATATAGATCTCAGCTTTCTATTACTAGGTAGTTTGGTTTTTTTTTTTATCCCTGGATCCCATAACTTTTAGTATGATATACAACTTAGTCAATGCAACTACTAGTTAGAATGAAGAAATGCAGACAATCGACTATTGGTAAATCTATCAATAAAAAATGAACAAATGAGATTGAGAAGAAGAAGTAACATCAGAAGCAGCAAATTAACGATGTAGAAGAAGAAATAAACACAACAGTAAATTGAGGAGGCGAAGAAAGATGGTCACGGCGGTGGCAAGATTGAGCAGCTTATGCAATAAAACACAAACTTTTCTCTCATGAATTAAGTAAATTTTGATGGGTTGTTGCATGTATGTTGAAAACAATTATTTTGGTATCCTCTCCCAAAAGATTTTAAGAAAAAAATAATGATAATAATAAAAACTTAAATAAAGAAAACGTCCCATCCATTATCACCGCATTCAATTGCAATTTTTTTTTCATTGCTTTCTTTTTCTCCTAGCATATGGTGGCCGACCAAACAAATGGTCGTGCGTAAGTGAGAAGTTAAGAGTGAAAAGAAAAATCAAGTTTCAGGTTCTAATTGATATTTTTTATATTAAAAAATTATAATTTAATAGAACAAGTAAACCGTGATTTGAGGCCTGTTAAATAAGAGGTTTAAAAATTTTGTTTTTCAAATTTTTAAGTTTAAACGAGTTAGGAATATCTTTAAGGGCTAATCCACTTCTCTCTATAAACATGAAGGGCAAAAATATATCTTTTCCCTTTTGTAATAGATATTAAGCTATTATTTGGCTTAAAAGTAAAAATAACATATATGGAAAGGAGAAGAATCAGAACATTTGCTAAAAGACCGTAGCAAGCAAACAAATTAACAATCAACATTACATGCAGCTGTCTAATATTCTAACATCGCAATATATGCAGCCTCACCTTCGAAAACGAGAATGCTGCCAAGAGAGTAGAGACAAGTTCAAGTTTCAACTGTTTGCGCTTCACAAGTGTTTTTTTTTTTTTCCAGTTAAATTCCAACATCATAAGGAATGAGATAAGAAGAGGGTTCGATCTTTGATTTTTTCAACTAAATGTCTAATATTTTATCATTTGAACTATTGATGTAACTTTAATAATGAGCCATATAATTTACCTTGTCTTCTTTTTTTGTTTGCAAATGGACCGCAAAGGGTTGGAGGATTCATATAAATTTAAACAAAAATATTTAACCACTATCTCTTCATCTGAAAAGGAAGGAGAATAACTAGCTTAGTTGATTTTTTTTTTTTGCTGTTTAATAAATATATAAATTTTTTTTTATTTATTTAGATAAAAATTATTTATTAACCTGAATAATAAAAAAATATTTATTTATTGACACATGAATAATATTAATATACCAATTTATATATTGCACATTTTCATCCTAAATTATTGTTCTAAATATAAAAGGAGCAATAGAAACATTGGAAATTTTTGTTTCAAAGCTATTCATTGACCAATGGCACATCGTATGCAGGGAGTGTATTAAGTTAAGGCTAAAGATAGTCCATATAGCTAGATAGACCATTAGAAAGGTTGCCATCACATGTAACACTATAAGAAACAATTTTGTAAACACATGCATTTCATTCAAGTTGTCTCCTGGCGCATGTGGAGTCTAAATTTATTGTCATAGTCAACAAAAATCGCATGAGAATCAACTGTAAACGTTTTACAGACACATTTGAATGGGCTAGTTTTGCATTTTCCCCGTTCCAATAATATTAGCTCGATATATAAAGCAAATGGACGCTTTGGCAAGCAGCCACAGAACTGTCTAAATTAATGGACCCTTCTCATTAATTAATGGACCTCAATGAACTGGACGGCTGATTATAATGGGCAAGCCGAGAGGCAGAAGAGGAAAATTCTGTGCCACGTTGAGAAGTCAAACTTGTTACCCAAGTTTCTAACCCTAGGCCCTTGAAAGCATGACTTTCATCTGTACTCAATTATCTTTGATCAGAAACTTACACGTATGTAGTACGCAGGTGATGGTGAAATCATTGCTGCTTTAAAAGGTTTCCCATTTATTCGTATTCAACACTAGCAGCCTGTCTGCAGGGTAAGTGAAATTCAAATCTGTTTTTGTTAATTTTCTACTTCCGTAATCATTTCTTAGGCAGGAATAAAAGAATTAAGAAGGAAAAAGACATATAGATATGTATAATACGAGATTAGATGAAAGATTAGGTAATGTTTGACAAATGACACGGATAGAAAATTTTATCTTGGCCACAGAAAAAAGAAAAAAAGGACAAAAAGGAGTTGCTCGTTTTAGGTTATTTTCTTAGCTACTATCTCAGTCAAGTTCATATTGCTGTGTGAAAAGATCCGACAACTTACGTTATCAAATCGTTCGCCATCGGCTTCACCACCTACTGTTTCATTAACATATGCAAACCCAAACCCTCATTTTGTGGCTACATATCGCTCTCTCTCTGTTTTTTTTTTCTTTGAATTCCGGCTTCACTGTTCATAGCTTGAATCTTCGCAAGAATTGCGATAAATAAAATAATGATATATAACATTAGTAGTGACATGAATGTTGTATATTATAATTTCTCTTGTCCATAACATTAAAAGATACAATTTTTTGAGTTAAAATTATGTGTATATATAGCCTCATATGCGGGGGCTAATCAAATAGAAAATGATGGCATAAATTAACAATAAAAAAGTAAAGGGTATTACTGTTCATGTATTGCAGGGGTGAGAACGCATTGTTTTAGAACAAGTGTTGCCAAATAATATTGGGCTCAAATATTTAATGTTGACCATATGAACATTTAAAAAGAATTAACAAGGAAAGTCCCCCCCTCTCTTGTCACAAGTTAGTCAAGATTAAGTGGCCATAGAAAAGCTTTGTCTATCTATCTTCATAGAAACTGAGACATGAATTACTTGTGGCTGATTTATCATTGAAATATAACCAACTAAATAACCCTTATAATTTGATTAATGTCCTTAATTTGTGGAGTATATGCATGCTCTTATATAGAATAACAGTACAATTGATTAGGTGCAGAATATCTACAATAGGCCAATTCTTATAATATAAAATACACTGCTTATAAAAAAAAATTTGTGTCATTAATTTCCTTTGATTAATACTACGAATTACAAAATGTACCAATATGCAGATTCATCCTTTCTACATAGGATGCAAAAAGCAAACAACAGATAAAGATCCACAACTCTACTGTCTCGATCAATAAAAATACAGTTTTTCTTTTTTTGAGTACACAACGTTTCAGAGAGTGTAGAGCTAATGGCCGGGTCCTTTTTTGCTGGGTCCAGAAGCTAATTGAAACATTAAGCTTCTAACAGAAGAGCCACTACTTGAGTTATTGGAGGAAACAGAAAATGAAGCTGTACCAGCAACTGATTCAGCTCCATTCTCCTGATGGCAGTTGTCGGCGATTATAGTCGTGGAACGAAGCGCTCTACAACTGGCTACACTGATCTGGGTTGACAAGACCAAAATAAATAGA
The DNA here is from genome assembly GCA_949671775.1 of Mallotus repandus. Lineage (NCBI taxonomy): Eukaryota > Viridiplantae > Streptophyta > Magnoliopsida > Malpighiales > Euphorbiaceae > Mallotus > Mallotus repandus. The sequence continues at coordinate 17,647 of CATIWM010488113.1, forward strand.
ACCAAAACAAAAAGAACACGCCTCAGAGATGCTGCTGTTGAGCTTCCTTTACTCATTTCCATTTCTACAATATAAGATATATCTGGAGCTTGTATTTTGAATATTTCTTGTAATCTGAGACTGAAGGGAGGAACAAGAATAGCTAAAGCTATAGGGTATAAGGTTGGTGGTGAAGAATAGATGGTCCCTGCTATGCTGTTATGATATGCATATTTATATAAGGATTTTGTTTGTTAAGGACGGTGAAGGGGTGTGTTTAGGGGTGGGGGCCATAACAAGATTATTTGACTTGGGAATATCATGTGCTCACCTTTTCTTTTCTTTTTCCATCTGTGTGGTTTCCTTGGCATTGCAGTTGAGAACTTGTTTTTGAGATCGGTTAGTAATTTTCAATCTGCTGTTTTAATTTGACTTTAATTGTACTGTCTCATCAGGTCCATATATTTTTTTATTCAATTGTTGTGTATTATACATATTACGCAAGTGGTGACCATGCAAGAAAAGCACACTTAGACTTCATTACATGTACATATATTTATCACATATATATGTGTAAAGTATGTTGAAGACGGAGAGCGTATTTTTAATTGCATGGTTTCACACCGTCTACGATCCAAAGCGTGTGTGTACAATCTGTCTAACGCTCCTTCTATATACGATTCACTTTCTTGAAAAATTAGCTACCATGTCAGTAACCAGAAGAAGAAATTTTTTTGGTAATGCCATGTGTCCGTGTCAAAAAAGGTGTATTTTTTGCCTTCTCTAATTATGACAAAAAAAGGTTGTTTAGTTAATCTTTTCTCCGGTTGTAAAGCCGGTGGATGGGTGGGGCAAGATGGTGGTGGAGCCGTGGAGGGACATAAAAAGGTACTAACAGTACGTATATATATGTGATGCATGCGTTGGCACATAAGCTAGCTAGCATTCTAACGTATTGTTTGGGATATGGATTTTACTGCTAAAGCTCAAAGATCAATTAGCTGTCACTATTACAGACTTTTTCAAGCTTATGCATATAGATGATCCAATTTTCAAAAGTAGTAGCATGGGAATTTGATTGATCGATAAAGATATATGCATTCAACGTTCTTTTTTCAACACACATGCCCTTAAAAATTATAAATATATAGGCCCAGTTGGTGGATTCTATACAGATAAAAAGAGCACTTGAAAATTCGTTTGAAACCCAAACCAGCTGTTTGCGAGTTATTACAAATTAAGCTGCCGTAAACTGGTTTTACCAAAATTATGCCATTAACCTGAATTAAGCATTTTTCTTTATATGTATTAGGTGAGGTTGATCATTAGCCTAGTTGGTCTTTTTCTACCCATGGCCAAGGAGGTTTTGACCATGGACTTTTATATTTTCTCTATTGATTAGTATTAATTGGAGGGTATCAATTTCAGAGTAGTAATAATTTGTGGGAAGAAAAAGAGATGGCAAGATAATCCAATGGTATAAGTCATGTCCAATTGAACTAACTCATAAACAATCCTTAAAAGTAAATAATAAAATAGCATTGAAGGGTTTGATTATGAAAAAACAATTCATAACTTAGTTCAAGACTATGGTATTAATGAATTCTGGATGTGACATATAATAGTCTTTCACAGGAGTCCTCGCAAGCAAAATCAACATTATCATGCCAACACAAAGCTACATTATATTATTAATATACGGTGTATTTGTTTCAACTTTGAAGCTCGAAGTCACCCTTTGTTCACATGGATCAGTAGTTCCGTGCAATTTTTCATTCTTAAGCCATAGAATTTGTACGATAATCATTAGTCTTTAGCCAGACATTTTTTTTTATATTGTTTTTTCCAACAACTTGAAATTAGCTTCGATATCATTATGACTTATGAGGGCTTTCCATGTTTTATTTTTTATCACTAAAAGCATTTTCTTAATTTATCCAGCTCAAATCAGCCAACTTGCAAATTGCAATCAAGCCTTGATTTTTGCAGGATATGCAGTGCTTAATTAAGATGATCTTAATCATGCTTACTTTTGTAGTAATTACAAACAAACATTATTTTCTTTTAATTTATATTACAAATGAGTCACATGATGAATTGTACCAACAACTGTTGAAATCAACTAACAGAGAATTATTCAGGTGTAAATGACATTTCAAGTTCAAGTGGTGATATATGCAATCGCGGCAAATCAAATTATTCAAAAAAAACTTTAAATACTAATGGTGTAGATAAAAAAATCATATGACATATATCCTCACACAACTAATCAAACTTCTATTTACCAATCTCCTAAGAAATTTGAGTTACAAAACTCTTACCAACTTTGCAATAAGTGCAATATATTTTAATGACCATTGTCCTTGTGAGGCATAAGATTCTGTAATATATATGAGAGTGTTTGATAATGTTAAGAATTTATTGGCTAAACATTAATTATAAATCCCGTGCGAAGACCTTGTGCATCATGCGCTAGCTGCAAGAAAAACAACACTATGTATGTATATAGATTATGTTTTTGTTTAAAATATTATGATCAACATTCTTAATTAATTTCAAAGTTCTCAAATCATTTTCGGTTGAAGTTTTGTTGCCGACAATCATTCTTGCAGTTTAATTTGTTGAGAGATTGAGCCAGCTGATGACAGGGACTGCTGAACTCCATATCCGGCATGCTTCCGACTAAGCCGGCGCTTGCCAGTTTGAGTTTGACAAACATGGTTTCATATTAAGCTAGAAACTTGCCCATATATATTTATCTCATCAGTGGTTGAAATCTGTCACGGGCTGACAAAGTGATCAAATGCCCAATTTTTCAAAGGAAAATCTTTTCTATACTTGTGAATTAATTTGGTCTATCTATCTCAAATTCCATATTATTATTTTAGTAGTAGATGATTTTTTTTTAAATAAAGAAGTGATCGATATGATATAAATTTCAATATAGACGCTTCTCCTTTTAAATTGGCTACAATAAATTAAATCATATACCTAAAAATACTCTTAGAAAAAAGTTATCATTTATATATATATATATATATATACTATTTTTAATCTGATTTTTTATTTATTTTTCTATATTTAATATTTTTATATCAATAACCATACAAATTTTAACTATTTACTAACATCTAAATCCAATGATAAGAAATTTTAATTTTTTTAAATAAAATTTCGAATTTGAGTATTATGTATGGAGAAAATAAATGTTGTGAGAGCATTACCTTTCTATGGTGTATCCAACTCAAACTTTAAATTTTTATGATTACTTGATATTAGGAATATTAGGTAAAAAAAATTATTTCTACTATTTTGAAATTTGAATACGATGAATTTTATAAAAATGGCAATACTCTTTTTAAAAAAATAAAATTTTCTTTTTTTAATTTATTATAATTTAATAGAGTTGAAAATAAGCATTTTCTTCCGGTGTTTTTCTTTTAAATACTCGAAAAGTCTTCATTATCTTGCAAGGTCAAAAGGGCACATGTCCCTCGCAACTTGTATTCCGATATATACCCACCAAAAACAGCCATTCTTTTTCAACAAAGCTGCAGGAGAAGAACCATATTTTATTTCATTAAGCAGCAAGCAAAGAAACACCATATCGTATTACAAACCAGAAACATTAAATGATGAAGCATACATGTCATCTCATATCTTCTCCTATGTCCATTATTATCTTGCTTCTAGCTCTTTCTTGTTTCACGGAAGTGGAGGGCTCTAGGCCTCTAGGCCATCGGCTTCCTTCTTCTTCTTCTTCTTCTTCTTCTATCAGCTCACTCAAACTAGCACAAGCTTACTCCGGTCCAAGTCGGAGAGGGGTCGGCCATGTATCTCTAGCATACTCTGGCCCTAGTCCTGGAGGGATTGGTCACAAATGAGATATAAATTCAGTCTTTACCAATATCAATTCGTATCTATGAGCTGATTAAAGATTTTAATTACTCTCTTTTTTTTGCTTCTTCTTCTTCTTACTGTCCTGTAACTTTGTAAAACGGTATCTTGGCCTTGTTAGACCATTGAAAGAGAATTTCTGTTACTAAATATGCTCAGTTATGGTAGCACAAAAGAATGTAGAAATATTGTTACAGATTTTGTTGTCTATCTTTATTGTTATGCTGCTTTGCATTAGCTAATTAAGCTGGTGGCGTTAGATCTTAAGGAGGACACATGCTTGCCATATATTGAGGTCTTGTAGCTTATTGTTTCTTTTTTTTTTTTTCATGAAATGATCAGGAATCATGTTATATTTATATAAACTAAATTTTTGAATTTCTCCACTGTATATATAAAACATCTCCATGTGCTGTGGTCATCATCATACATGTACATCTCTACTTTTTGTGGTGTTTCACTTTGAATTTCTATCGCTTATTTGATGCATAAGCTTCTCTTTTTGTTTTATCAGGAATTACTTGCTTACACTATCTGTATTATATTTGACTGTCAATAGCAAAACCTACGCTGAATACTATATGAAAATAAAAAATTCTTAATAAATGTTATAAATTGCTAATGGGGCATGATTTAATAGGCAAAATCTCTGTCCATTCACGTCCTATGATAAAAGGCCACAGATTCTTGAATAATTTACGAGTTTAATCGATTTTTGTAGAGGATAGTTTAGTGTACTTTAGTTCGTCGTTTTGGCATAGTCTACACCGAAAATAGATCCATGGGTATGATGGGTAGACACTTTCTGTTAACAAAAAACTGCACTGACACTGACTGGAAATGCAATGGCCCAAACAATGTGAAGAGATTGGCCCAACAACATTGAGTCCAAGAAAACTTTCGTTGTTCTCTTTCCAAACTTGTATACATCCCGTGAGGAAGTTGGGCCCTGATATGCAGGGAAGAAAACCACAATTTTTGTAGGAGAAAAAAATAGGTTTGCCAATCTGGAACACAAAGGTACAGCTTGTAGTTGTCGTATCCTCGAATGCAATATTTGATTGAATGAGCTTCTACTTATCTTTGCAAACGATTGGTAATTTGCTGTTTTGAACTTGTATATAATGCTAAACTTGTAGAATTGTCCTCTGTGTTTTGAGCTTATATTTTGGGCACTACCCAGCCAAATTCGCCCCAGGGCGGCTGGCGTTGATTGATCAATGTTTCTCATGCTGAACTCTAGCTCCCAGATGGAAGTCTAATTGCCAGCAAGCTGAAACCCTTAAGACATGTCAATTTTTGGCCTTTACAATAAATTCTCCATGCCTCCCGACACTCAATTCCAGTCATTTGCTGTCTTCCATTAATTAACACCAGTTCTGTACATTACAATAATGGTAACTATTAATAATTATTCAACTCTTGACAATTGAGGAGAAAGATTTGCCATTTTTTGAGTCCAAATCTGGAAGATTAACCATTATTTGGTGCAATGATATTTTTATTTAAAAGAAATTTTTATTTACACCGGATATATTTATTAAATGTAATAGATTCAATGGTTGAATTTAATATAAATATATATATTTGGTTTTTATCGATAAATGAATATTAAAATTTTTTAAACAATCAATTTTTACTTAATATTTCTCCTTCATCCCTTATATGGTTTTTTTTTTTAGCTTGGAGGTTGGAGAGGAGTAGGATTTCAACTCCTAATCTCTTACAAATGTCATAACTCAGAATGGAGAACCATCACATTTTAAGTGAGCGCCTCCTTCAATCATGATGTATTAAGCTTCTAAAAAATTGTAAATTTTTTATCTATGCTAAAATTAATGATTTAATTTTTGTTTCTTTTGGAGGATTAAGGCAAACAAGCAAAAAGAATATAGTTGATGATATGATTATGATTAATTTTTTTTTTTTAACTGATGATCATGGATTGGTGATGGATATGATTAGAGTTATGGGTAGCATAAGTGGATTACTTGGGGGTGAAAATTAAAAGAAAAGATCCGATTGGAGATAAGGCAAAGTCAGGCAATGCCAAAAATGTCACCATCAGTGCTGATCCTCAAAAATATTGCCAGGAATCATTGTAGCAAGACAACAATTCAGAAAAGCTATAGGGATAAAAGTGGCAAAAATAAGTGAAACAAACAAACAAATACCACTCCCACTACTCAGTTCTCAAGCGTCTTTTGCCCAATCTTTTTCTCTTTTGTTTCCTGTGTCAAAGCTTCAAACTTTTGTTATTAACCAATAAAGATAAATAAATATACTTGCCTTCTTTCGCCTTTGTACCGGTGTGCCTTAAAACCTTGCGCAATTTCAGCCCCACCCTTTATAATTACCTTTGCTTTTTTTTTAAAAAAAAAAAAAAGAAATTCTTCTCCTTACAAAGGCTATTATTTTTGAGAAATTCTTAATTGTACATTGTGATACATAATACAAATATAAAACTTTTTATTAAGTAATTATAAAATATTCAAAATCTGTATCATAATTTAATTATTAAGTATAATATTTTATATTTAACTTACAATTTTTATTTCTTTTTAAGAAGAGATTTTTTTTTTCTTAATAAGATACTATCTCAATCACCATATTTAATATCCGGTTAGAAATCATTTGAGATAGGTTTTAGATTTTATATTTTTTGATATGACATGACAAGCCTTCGTCTGTAATATTTTTCCGCAAAAGGCAACTAAATAGTATTTTTTTTTTGATAATAACTAAATAGTATTATAATACTATAGTCAATAAAATTTTTAAAATATTATAGACATTCGGTTCTATTAGTCCGCGGTAAGAGAAGGGACGAACTGTGGATGTTCGGTTTGATCAGCCCGCAAAAGAAGCCCAATGATGAAGAATTCGGTCTTCAAATACAAGAGAAATCTAAAATTCCTTTCGAATAAGCCAAACCCAGTAACTAAGTCTAGAACTAAGCCTAAGCCTGCGGCCTGATAACCTAGAGCCCTGGCCCAAAGCCCAAGAGGCGACACCTCTTCAGAATCAGGCGATCGCCTCTGACCAAGGGGGCCAAAAGGCAATCGCTTCCTTGAAGAGGCGACCGCCTCTTTAGCGGCCCACTTACTGCTGCATTAAATGCAACAGGCCAATGGCAGCAAGTAGGGGACCCACCACCTCACCTCTCTGCATTGGAACGTGCATGGGTGTATTTTTTGAAAAAAAAGGAGGGCTAGAGGGGATGGTGATGGGAAAGGGGTGGTAGGGTCATGATGGGGAGCTTGGGGAGTTTAAATGGGGGAGAAAAAGAAGAGAGAAGGGGGGTTAGCAACAAAAAAAAAATTAGAGGCTTTAGAAAAATACATAGGAGAGAAGAGAGAAGAAACGTTCTTGAGGAAGAGGGGAGGTTCTTCTTGAGAAAGAGAGGTTTCATTATTGAGGAAGAAAGGAGAGATCTTGCATTTGAAAGATTTTTCAATTCAAAATCAACCTCTCAGGGCAAATCATTTTCAGCAAAGAGTTCATACTTCAGTATTAATCTTTATACTTTCAAGCTAGATTTATAGATTTGCATAAAATTTAGGTCACTTGCTTGTTCAACATATTTTATGTTTATTACTCTTGTTATGCCATGCTTTTGACATGACCTGTTAAAGTATTAAGGTTAGTTTTAAGTTTTGAGTATTTGTATATACAATTTGCTTAAGGTAGAAGTAAGTTTTGCTGTTTTGAAAGTTGTTTATGCCTGATGATCAGGCAATCGCCTCTTCAAGGAGGCGTCGCCCTTTGCCATATGGCGATCGCCACTTAAACAAGGTCTTGCACGATCTTGCCTTGATATTTTTTGTAACGTCTGCATGATTTCCTTAAAAACCCATGTCTTTTATACTTTTTAAGTTATTATGCATGATTATCTGACCTATGTATTGGATTGATTTTTGAATATTTGTCTATTTCCTTTTGTATTTAATTTGACTTATGAATTGACGTTACAGATTCCCTTTTTGTAGGATTTCCTTCGTGTTTTGAGAATTAAATTTTGTTTATTTCAGGGATCTGGATTGATCTACCAATCAAAGGGAATCAATTCCCTTAATTAGTTCTTGAGAGGATTATTATAGTCTATCCTTTTAGTATATTTTCGATTTATTTCATGTTTATCATCTGTTTACTATTGTTTATTTTCGGTATATTCTCTATTTATTTTACATTCATTTGAAGCAAAGT
>CATIWM010488132.1:0-36788 GCA_949671775.1 Mallotus repandus
TATATTCTTAGTGTCAACTTATTAAGCAAGATATATGAATAAATAATTGGATAACTATTGAATTATATAAAATTAGTTGCATGTATTGTTAACTACAGGCATAAATATAATGTTGACATCAAAACCCTTCTTCCTGTTGTAGGACACATATCAGAAATGATTTGGATAATAGCATTAGCAAATAATAACAAGTTTCCAAATCACTAACATTAGAGATTCCATCTGGGTTTTTTTATTCCCATCTCCATGACTTATTTGGCAATATCTCATAAGGCAAAATCTATGGCCTCATGTGCAACTCATCATTGGACCATTTTAGCTTTTTAATTTTCTAAACAAAAAATAGTATTAATAAATAGAATTATAGTTGCTTACGCTCAGTGGATCCACTATAATAAATAAATATTATATATTTTAAATATTTTGTGTATATTAAATAATTACTAGTAAATAAATAAATGTATAATAAATATATATCTTAAATAAAACACATTTTTAGAATAAATGTTGAGCATTTTTTCCAGAATTGTCAGTAATCACGACTCATAATTTTAGAAAAATAGGTAATTGATAAGATGAAAGATTGCTTTATATTTCTCATTTTTAATTAGTATGCACATTTAAAGTTACTTTATTATTATAAGTATTTATTCTCTATAAAATTAAAGCATAATAAAAATAACAAAAAATATTATTGAGAAGTAGTTAAGTGATAACTCTTTCCAATAACATTTTAGAATATAAGATTTGATTCGTGCTATTATCAATTTAAAAAGGAAAGACTGCCCTCTATTGTGCAGTCCATTGAAAATTAATTAGGTACCTTTCTATTTAAAAAAAATTATTATATGAAAAATGGAAAGTAAATATAAGAGGATAATTTTTGTTTTGGCCATTACAAATTGGATAAAGAGAAAGAGAGAGAGGAACTTAATACTGATCCTATCCGAAAAGCTTTAACTGATAGGTCAAGCCAACGCGGTGATATACTTTTTTTATTAAAGGAAATTGTTATATAAAAAATGTAAAGTAAATATAAGAGGATAATTTTTTTTGGCCATTACAAATTGAATAAAGAGAAAAAGAAAAAGGAACTTATACTAATTCTATCCATTATATATGAAAAGTCTTAACTATTAGGTCAAGCCAATACGGTAATATAAAAGTTAATTAGGTCATATGATCATTCTATTAAAAATATTGTTATATGAAAAATAAAAAGTAATTATAAGAGGATATATTTTTGTTTTGTCATTACAAATTGGATAAAGAGAGAGAGAAAAGAACTTGACACTAATTCTACCTATTATATAAGAAAAGTTTTAACTGTTAGGTTAAGCTAACACGGTAATATAAAAGTTAATTAGGTCATATGATCTTTATATTAAAAAATTTATTATATGAAAAATAGAGAGTAAATATAAGAGGATAATTTTTTTTTTGTCAAAATGAATTTGATGTCAATCCTACCCGTTATGTCCCAAAAGCCTTAACTGTTAGGTCAAGCCAACGCGGTAATGTACGAGGAGGGTTATGGTTATATGCATATGGTATACTAATTAAGGGTGTATGAAATTATTGGTGTAAGAGGAATGTGAAGCCGTCACACTTTCTATAACATCATTTATTCACTAAAAAACAGATCTAACAAAAATTCTACACCTCATATATATATATATATATATATTATATCATAAAACTAATGAAATCATATGAATTTTTAATGTGTTATATAATATGATATAAAATATAGCCTGTATTAATTTAATTATTATTAGTATTATTATGATATAATTTAGAATGAAATGATTTGATACGTCACTTTTGTAATGACGTGTTAGAGAGAGTTCCTTTCTTCCTTTGTGGTGGTCTCACTTGTCTTCCGCCGCATTTGCCTCCCCGTTAATTTAGGTTTCAATTCACATACATATGATTATCTCTAATATTTCTTTTAATTTTTTTTAATTGTTCTTCTTACACCATCACCATGTGTAGTTTCATATAATTCAGTAGTTTTTTTTTTTGAAGAATCATCTAAATCCTTGCGTTTATAAACCATCTACTAATATTTCTATAGCAAACAATTTATGAAAAAAAAAATAATTTTTTTTGAGATATACCAATGAATTTATATTCAATTTTTGTATTTATGAGCAGTAATTTGCCACAAAAATTAAGTACAAAATGATGAATTAAAACAAATTTACATACCACTCATAAACGAAAGATATTGAATTTTAATTCCTTAAACAAAACATAAATTACAACAGAAAAATGTATAATTGATTACACAATTTTTGTTATTCATAAGTGATCTAATACCCCTTGAATTACATAATATCATGTAGCTATTTTTTTAAATATCTTATCGTAAAAATGATAAATTCTTATTAAATGGTAAATATGAAAATTCGCATATAAAACCTCCATAAGTTTTTCACAAGTGCCAATACCAATTAAATCACGTCTGATTTGATTTAATTTAATTTAATTTTAAACCCTAATGCACACAACATTTATATACATGTAGAATTTTTTATTTTTTTTTCATTTTGATGATATATCAAAAAAAAAAAAAAATTATTAAGGGAATGGTGTATATGTGTGTTAAAAGAAAATTAAACCCTTTCTCATGCACATATATACAAAAACATTGCATGGTTTGACCATGCATTCAATCACATTTCTTATTTCTAGTTTTCTCATAACCAAAATCCATTAGTATGCATGTGGGTGAACTTAGTTATTAATTTTAGGTTGATAATTAATCTCAATCAGCTCAATCAATATCCAAATATATATTTATATATCTGAATATTCTTATGACTATGACTAGAACTTCACTTCCACATTAATTGTAATTAATGTATTATCAAAATCCATTAGTATACAAGTACTATTATCTAAACCACCCTCTTAATTACTCATTAATTAACACTTTGTATATATTTCCGACAAGATCATTTGTGACCAACAAAATTAATGACTGTCTGCTTCAGTCTGTGCTTACCGTTGTTTTGCCTCCCATAACCATAAGCTTCTTAGTATATGAATTTATCACGTATTTATAAGGGTGAAAATGACCCATTATCGATGCACAGCCTACTGCCATGTGTTGTGGTTCGATTCCTTAGACATGTTGTGCAAGCATCTTTTGGTTGAAATTTAATGGCCTTTTTTTTGACTTGTGTTGACATTATATTTAAACAACCTACCATGCCAGATCAATCAAGACATTTCGTAGAGAGTAGAATTAGATTTCTCAATTTTCAATTCTTTTTTTTGTCATACCGTAAAATTTAACAATTTGACTACTTTTTTTTCAAAAAAAAAAAAAAGAATTTAAACAATAATAATACAAATTCTGTGACTCATTAAAAAAAAGATGCAATTTTAAGTATACTTAAAAATAATTTAATTTTTTAAATGAATTTAATTAAAAATATATAATATTACAAACGATGAAATTTATTGTTTAAATTTTTGGCAACTGCGATATTATGTAGGCTACTCAAGAAATATGAATCCTAATTACAAAGACTAGTATTGAAAATAAGAATCTCCGGCTGAATAAATAATTAGAAAATCAAATTATTTGTAGCTAGAACTTGAACTGTCATAATTTTATAGAAAATTTTTTATATTAGTAAAATAAAATATATAAATTGTCTTTTATATATATATGATACATTAATTTATGTACTTTTTCTATGTAATTTATATAGTTAGATTTTTTTTCAATGTCACATTCATGTTATAAGTAGTGAAAAATGGAAAAATTGAAAGAGCTCCATTATTTGAAAGGCAAGCCAACCATTGGATGATCATATATATAATAGGTGACCCCAGTCCAGTCATGATCTACTACATAGCATCCTAATTATTATCATAAGATGATACATATTGTGACAAATACCCTTTTGTCTATATTTCAATTATTATTGCCTTTCTAGCATTACTCATCCAAAAACAAAACCCAAAAAATAAAAATAAATCCACTATTTATTAATTAAATTAATTATATAAGTTTCCACATAATTCAATTTATATAATTTGTAATTGATGATATGTGGGTTCCATTGTCTTTCCATCATTAGTGGACCCTATATCTCAAACTCAATCAAAATGGCCCAATTTTTTTTTTTTTTTTTTGGCATCAATCCAAAATTATTCTTCTGTGATCTAAAATTGAACAGATGGGTCTTTTAATCTTATATGAGTTTCCATGATTTTATAAGCATTTTTTTTCCAGCTATTGATATATTTTCTTCTTGAGCTGTCCATGTTTTAGGTCTTAGATCAATCACCAATGGTTCACGTGGTTTGGGACATTTTTGTTCTTGGGAATTTTGTTTAAGGGATGGTCCATTTTGATGGAATGATCCAACCAATTAATTATTAAAACTATACTATTTGAGTTTATATAATAATTAACTTCATCTTTGGATTTAATCACAACTATTTAAGTTTAATTATATAGTTTTAAAACGCGTTATCTTAATTATTTAGTTCCATTGATCTTAATACATTAATTACAAATAATTTTTTAAATATACATTCATTAGAAATATTCAAGTTTGAATATATTATGAAATTAGATGTCATAATGTATGCTAAAAATAAAAATCTCTACCTAACTTAAAAATATTTTTCTTTTGGATTCGGAGAATAATTTCACCTCTATAATATTTAGAAATTGAACTCATAATTTTTTTAATATCATAAAAATAATTTTTGCCATTTGATTACTGAATCTTAGACTAATCTAAAATACTTATGTATGACAATTTGTCGAAGTAGATCATGCATTATAATATCTTACTATATATTGAATATTCACTCACACATGCATGCAGTTTAAAATTAATTTAATTTAATTTATTATTTTTTATTTATATATGGTTTAGATTTTGAATGTTTTCATTTATCGGATAAAAAATTATTACTCTTATGATGCGTAATTTAAAAGATAAGTTACTTTTTGTTGTATATTTATTTTTATAATAAATAACTTTATTGATTCGCCTTTTATAAATCATGAAAAATTGACATATAATATTAGAATTATCTAAAATCTTATTATTATTATTATTTTTTTGTTTGTTATATAATTATTTTTAGAAAACAATTGAGAAAGGTAGCTAAAGAAAAGCTTACATAAATTCCAGGCAAGAGTCATGGGATTCCTTTTGATTTAACGTTTGAGAAAACAAAAGTGACGCAGAGAGGACTTTTCCAGGAAAATAATACAAAAGCATTTTCTAAAGTGAAATACAACAGTTGATGATGATCATCACAAGGTGAATCAGAAAAAATAATCCATAGAAGAATGTACACACAATAAAAACAAATTAATTAACATGTAATTAACAGTGCTTAATCTATATATACGATATCTAAATAATAATATTTGTTTCTTTCAATCTTGGCAACTTGTGTAGGGCACATGGATTGTATAGATCAGAATAAACATGCATACATACAAAATTAATTACCCACGAACAAGATCTTGTTAATTACTAATAAATATTGTTGTTGTTGAGTTAATAAATGTTAAAATGAATAATATTAAAGTATAAAATAAAAAAGGAGTGTTTTGGAATGTTTCTACCATAAAAATGTTGGCAACTTTGTCCATATGTATTTGGATCCAATTGCTTTTAATTTCACAAAAACCCAAGAAGATTTCTTGTAACTTTGGTTTTTCTTGAAACTTCAGCTGACCACTAAATAAATAAATAAATAAATATATATATATATATAATGCTTCCAATATTTTTTTGAACAGATATAATGCTTCTAATATTCTATAGTTACTTAAATTTTTATTCTCAAATTAAAACCGGATAAACTTCATAATAGAAAAAATTTTCTCAACACCTATTTTTTATATATAAAATTTTATTTTTTTTAAATTATTGATATTCAAAATTTATTGGACTCTTATTAATATTGTTTGATTCGGATAGAACCATAAGAGTGATAAAAATTTTTAATAATTAATTTAACGTGATTGCATATATTAGAACTCAAACTCAAAACTAAATGTAAGTAAAAACAGTTCCATATCAGTTAATCTCAGCCATTATTGATTATAAAACTTAGTTATTGAGAAAAAATCAATATACTTCTAATGTGTAATCAAGATAAATTAGGACATAAATAAAGTTGAATTTTAAGATCTAATAACTCACAAAAATTTAAATTACTTGTAAATATTAATATGTATGTATATATATATGGGCCCCTTAATTTGCCAAAATATAGTAAGAATTTAAATTCTAACTGGCCAAAGGCACTTGTCATTCTCTAACTATATATATATATACACATCATACCAACCCTTTCCTCCTTCATATTATATCTCAAATCCCAAACTTAGAAACCAAAAAAAAAAACACCCTTTTCTTTTTTCCCCCTTTTTATAAGAAACAATCTATTCCCAAACTAAAAAAAAGAGATCAATCTGGCTTCCTAAATATAAACTTTGGACCTTTGTACTTTCCATTGATAATTTCCTACCTTTTGATCATTTTGCTTTCTAAAAGATCACAAAAACAACAGAAAAAATGGGGCTAAGAGACATTGGAGCTACTCTGCCTCCTGGGTTTAGGTTCTATCCAAGTGATGAGGAGCTGGTATGCCATTATCTCTTCAAAAAGATCACTAATGAAGAAGTTCTGAAGGGTACTTTGGTTGAAATTGACTTGCATACTTGCGAGCCATGGCAGCTTCCTGGTAAGTCATGATTAATTTTGGTTACTTTCTTCTCCAACTGAAACAAGCAAACTTCAGTAACTTGGTGTTGTCTTGATCACTGCTGGTATTTTTCTTTTTCTTTTTTTTTTCCTACTGTTTTTCTTGCTTTGATTCTCATTTCGTAAGTTGCAAGAACCCAGTTGCTTAACTTGGGCCTTGCTTTGCTCCTTAATCTCTTATTTTCAAGAAAAAAAAAAACAAAAAAAAAAAAAAGAGCGCACCCCATGCACATGCTTCGAATATATAGCTAATGATTAATGTCACTAACATAGCAAGTTGTGTAGGTTTCTAGTTATTTTTAAAATATATATATATATATATATATATATGTATATATGTATATATGTATATATATATATATATGTATATATATCAATGTCTTCTCAGCCGTAAAACTGTTCCATCTTTATATATTCCTGTCTAGCTAGGTCAAGTTCCATGATCAGTATTACAATATATATCTCTATCTCCTCTTTTTGTTTTTGTTTTTTTAAGCTTTGAAGTAAAATTTTACCGCTATTTGAACTAATAACTAATTCAGTTTAATTCAAATAAAAATAGTTATCGTTTGATTGCTTAACCTTCGATATGTTTTTATTTATATCATTTTTTGATGTGAAATTAAGAGATATAGATGGGTGTATATAACATCTTTTCGTTTCATTTTTATTTAGATTTAATCCAAACCACCTTTCTTGGGATGCTTATCTCATATAGCTAGGTAGCAAGAATTGCTTTCATGGCAAGTCTTATATGCCAAAAAAGCCGCGTATTCTCCATTATGTATAAACACTACTGTTTAATTTCTTTTTTCTCTTTATTTTTAAGTTTAATTATCTTTTATCCATATTATAAAAAATTATATTACCTTTCATTCGAAAAGAAATTTTTTATTTATTTTACAAGTTTTAACTCGGTTGTATTGAGATTATTTTTAAAGCTGTAAAATTTTAAGGTTATTTTTTTTTTTGTCTAAATCACTGGTATTTGAATACACTGAATTCTAACTAATTTAAATAGAACAACAAAAGCGGAAAATGTCTTCAATAACTAATTTAACATAACTGTATATATCGGTTCAAATTTAAAGATTAAATAATCAGAAAAAAAGCCATAATACATAAAATTAGTTTTTTTAGTATAAACTATTATTATTATTATTATTATTATTATTGATTGAAAAGAAAGAAGGAACAAAACAAGTGATGTATGATGTCCTATGCCCAAACTTGATAAGAAGTGTCCATAGTTGGCAACTCCAAAACTGGAATGTGATTTAGTAAAGATTACAGGAACAGAACAAGTATTTTTCACATATATAGCAAAGGTTGATGACATGTGACCTTGCCTTGGAGAAGTAAGCAACGCCTCAAGCTACCTAGTTCCTTTAATTTTCTTTAACTTTTCTCCATTATTTTTCTTCTTTAGTTTGACCTCTGCAAGTCCTTTTTAATTCCTTTTTTCAGTGAAAAACCTCCCATATAAACATTAATCAATTTTTTTGGTTGTGGACCGTCAATAGCTTGCAAGATAAACCAAAGTTTATATGTATATTATATAGCTATTTACATGCTGTAAAGAGGAAGGTTGGTTAATAAGGTCATGTAGCTTGACTTCACTGTCTTATGCTTCAAGTATGAACTTGTTATTTGATCCGTGCGAGACTTCTGCTCTTACCACCTCAGGAGTCAATACAATGGGCCAACATATGCATGCTTTCCAGCCATTTCCAACGAGTAATACCTATTTATTTTATATATATATCTATATCTTCTCAAACAATATATATTTTCTGCGTTTAACTTTATTATCTGGTAGTTATAAGAGTCTCAACTAATTTGAATCGAATCGGACAGATTCTGCTAGAAAAGTAAAACTTTCCCACAATTTATCTTTCCGTATATAAAGTTGGAACTTAAAACCCTATTCGAAAGAATATTTTTTCATTTCTTTTACTAGAAATATATATGATGAAGTGCAATTTTTTTTCCTTTACAGATCAAATAAATAGAATTAATCTTTTTCTTAGAAATCAATGGATTTGTTCCATGAATCTAGTCTTTTAAGTTTCTTAAACATGATTCCTAAGATGACATATAGACTCACAAACCATCATTAATTGTGTGCAATAATTCATCCTCTTCTAAGAACAAACAAAAGTTTTGGCCACATATATACATAGTCAATAATTAGAATGAAAGCGAAGAATAAAAATTGATAGGGAGATGCAACTTTTGGTAAATAATTTTCATTCAACAACTTAAAATAATGATCTAAATGAAAAAGAATATATACATGATATATATATATATATATATGATTCCATCATTAAAGTGAAACTTCAACCATATATATGCCTTATGTGTGCACACATTCAGACATGAAATTATGTTCATGAAAGCTTTGTTTTATCTAACATTGGGCCTAATGAAACTTTTGTTGCTTTTGTGTGTGTGCTCCATCAACTTTTCTTTAGAGGTGGCTAAGCTCAATGCCAACGAATGGTACTTCTTCAGCTTCAGAGATAGGAAGTATGCAACTGGGTTTCGAACCAATCGAGCTACCACATCTGGGTACTGGAAGGCTACTGGGAAAGATCGTACAGTCCTTGACCCCACAACTCGTGAGATTGTAGGGATGAGAAAGACCTTGGTGTTCTATAAGAATAGAGCTCCTAATGGTATCAAAACTGGTTGGATCATGCATGAATTTCGTCTTGAGACCCCACATATGCCTCCTAAGGTTAGTTAGTCGTAAATTCTTCAATTATTTTTATACCCCAAATAGAAAATACTTACATATATACATAACTAATTTATATAAGAAATCAATAAATACATGAGTGATATAAATTTATTAATATTAAATAATTAAAATATGTACTAATTAATTAATTTTCAAACATAAAATAAAAATATACGTAGTATATACTTCTGGGTGGTAAGTTTTACACATCATAATTAAATTTTTTTGGTGTTTCAATACCTAAAAGAAAGGTGTATTATTTTGTATCGTGAATTGAATAATTTCAAGAAAGGAAACTAAAAATGGAATAGATGGTGAAGATTTTTTTTCTTTTTTATTTAAACCATCGATATTTAGAGCACAGTGAATTTTAATTAATTTCATACGATATGGGATACTGGTGAATATTAGTGCAGTATTATTAGTTAGTTAAAAGTGGAAAAAGAACATGTTCTCTCAAAGGAAACTCGTGAGACACAGGCGTGCAAGTTGTCCACTCACTCAATTATATACATGATACATGTCATGTGTAGCCATTTTCATTTAGTAGTAACTTTCGCTGTGTTGAAGAATTTCACCTGCACAAGGCATTGTCCCTTTCCTGTCTCTTTGTGTGGTTCCATTTCATTTTCTTATGATTTTCCCAAGTTTTTTCCTATCTTTTTTACCCTTTATATTATTCAGATTTTACAGTTCTGACAGTGACGACTGCAGAGTTCGCAGATAACTAATATTTTTATTATTTTTACAGGAAGATTGGGTTCTATGTAGAGTATTCCATAAAAGCAAAGGAGATAATGATCAAAACAGCAGCAATAAGTTCATCTCATCACCATTCATGTTTGATAACACTGCTAATGTTCCTTTGAATTTGGAAGTGTCTCCATTGACTGATCATCATCATCATCATCAAGCTCAGCTGCCTTGTGGGTTTCAACAGCAAATATCAACATCATCATCAACTCCATCCCATGATCAAACCTCACTGCTAAACCTTCTCCAGCTTTCTCAAGCAGAAAAAAGCAACCCCATTAATACTACTGATATTAGCTCCAGAGGAGAAGATGATTATGGGTTTTTATGGGATGAGATGAACTTGGAAGAAACCAGCTTGGGAGATGGAGGAGCTTCAAGCTTGGAGAATATGAACATGAGATTTGAAGTGACAAATAGTATGATCTTCTTATAAAATAATAATAATAATAATTATATTAGTTAATTTAAAGATAAAAAAGAAGAAAAAGAATTATAAATATCCATTTGTTGATTTGCAATTATTTATGTATTTGTGGTGTTTGAAAAATTTGAGAAACAAGCTCTGAAAAAAGTTTGATTGGATCAGATGGTGTTAGGAAGGATTGTATTAATAGATTATTAGTGAATTAGTGTATATTTGACTAGGGTTTTTATATATATTTATTTATTTTTGTATTTGGCATCTGTAAAAATTATTATTTATATATAGATCATTTATATAATTCCATTATTTTTTTTTATGAGCACTAAAAGACTATATTTTCTGGGTTCTCAGTTGATGTTTGGTGCTTTCTGTTATAAGATTCTCTATTCAACTATATAGTTACACTAAAAAATAAAAAATATTGGTGCTTGATACTATCAAACTGATATATATATTTTATATAGATTAGTTGCGGTTAGTTAATTATTTATTAGCAATTTATATAATCTCAGCTGACGTAGTATAACTCGAGTATTTAACTAACATTAAAATGATTCTCTTTCAGTTAAATTATTAGTGTTAGGTTCTTATATGGTTTGGATAACTAGCCAGGAGTTGTATTTGTTTTAAATTTAAGTTGTAATATATACAATTTCATTAAATTGGTTATTTAAAAATTTTTATCGCTCTTATAATTTTGCGAGGATCAAATTAGATTAATTAAAATTCAATAAATTCAGTGGTTCAAACTAAAAAAATAAAATAAAAAATAAAAAATTAATTGTACAAATTAATTAGCACTATTGTTGATTATTATCTATTTATGTGTAGTGCAGCTGAAGGAACATATTACCTAAATAAATATAGTGAGGGATTAATTCAATTGATAAGGGGGTTATTGATAAAAGTTATTCAGAATTTAATTATAAATTCAAAAAATCTACGTAAAAAATACATTTTTATAATCATTTGAATAAAAATAATTTCATTTAACATATAATTAAACTAATTTGAAGATATACTTACCATTTGATCTTTTAAAAAATCTTAGTATTGTGATAGTTTACCCTATAATATAGACTCTGTAAAAACAGAAATTAATAAAAACTTTGTTTTTCATGCTTTAATTTGTGTCATAAAATTAAAGAAGTAACTCTCATAATTCGGCACGGAGAAAATCTTGTTTACACTGGATATATTACACTCAATAATAGAGTTTAATACACATCATCCAAATATCATACACTTAGTTAATAAAAATAAAACATGTATCTTTTATTTTAAATCTTACCACTCGGTGTATATATACCCATTATAGATAAAAATCTCCATTGTGCATAAATCAAATATTCAATGGGAATGGAGATTTAGACAATAGTCAAATCCTTATCTGATCGGATGTACTAAGAAGTAATAAGAAATTTAAATAAATTCCTTTTCTCCTAATTGATATAAAATAAAAAATATATACAGAACTCTAACTTTTAGACATATTTATTTTTTTTATAAATATATATATTTTTTTGAACAATTTGAAGGTCAAGGAGGAATGAAGCTCAAATCTATAATTTTACCTTATAATGTCTATTATCTAAGCCACTATGATATAAATGGAGGACTTTATCAATATATTATTCCAAATACAACAAAATTAAAAGTTGAGTAATTGGATAGTTTAATTTCTTTCAGAATATTAATAGGTCAAGAGTTTAATTTTTATTTTCCTCTCCCGAGTTAAAAAAAAAAATCTTGAACTCTCATGTTTCTCAGTTTTATTTCTTCAAATATTCTTTGCTGCTCCAATTTTCTTTATATATTTGCTAGTTGTCAAAGCATCAAAATGATAGGTTTCAGTTTCTTTGCATATTCTTCTGAGTATCAAATACATGTATTGTTTATCTTTTAGGCACCCTTCATTTTCTGCGCATCATCTAATTTCCTAATTTTTTTTTCTTTTTCTTGTCTCACTTGTGTTCTATTGCTTTTTCATGAATTAAGTATAACTACGGGTGTGCAAAACCGAACCGACCCAAAAATTTGATCAGAAACCGAATCAAATCGAGTCAGTTCGGTTTTGATTTTAAAATTTTTATAAATTTCAGGTCGGAATTCGAACCAAACCGAAAACCAAATTTTATTTTATTATATATATATTTTTCCCTAAAATATGACAATATAATTGGTTTAGTAAAGTGATAGAGGCGATGGACTTGTATTTGAACATCAGTGGTTCGATTCCTAGCCACCACAATTTTACTTTTTGCTTTTCATTTGACAAAAGCTAATGAAACCTCCGGATCTCCAAGGAGAAGGATGGCGCGCTTTAACCATTTTGGTTACCACGTTTCTTTTATTTTTTAGTTTTTTTATTTTATTTAAAATGATTCGGTTAATCTGAAAAATGACGGATACCGACCGAAATAATTTCGATTCGAATCAATTTAAAATTTAAAAAAAAAATTAAACCCGACCCGATCTGATGCACAACCTAAGTATAACATAAATAAGAAAAAATATTAAAATATTAAAAAAATAAAATTATGTTTGATCTTTTATTCTATATATTGTTGTGTAAAATTTGTTCGTTAATTCCTATCCACAAGTTGAATATATACTTATATAATTAACTTATTTTTAATAACATATAGCCGATTTAATAATTACTGTCAAATCGATTAATTTCTTCTATTTTTTCTAGATCTTGACAAACTTCAAGCAAGATAGAAATTAATTATAAATTCAACAAAGAAAATAGTGCTCAAAGTAGATAGAATCTCACTTATTGTTAAATCAAGACCAAATTTTTTTCATAATTTTTTGAAAATGATAGGTATTTAAAATTTATTAGATTCCAATTAATTTGGTTTGACTCAAATAAAATTATAAAGACAATAAATATTTTTTAATAATTAATCTAATATAACTACATATATCATAGTTCAAATTTGAAACATCATTTAAACGAAAACAGTTTTAACCAATTGATGCTAGTATCTATTTACATTTTTTATACATTTATAAACACTATCTTTTGATGTGGTCAACTATATATCTCATGGGTCACTCATATATAAATCAAAAGGATTACTAAATTAAGCAAATATGCTTACCCAAATTTATATATTAATCTTTGAAAATATAGTAATTCTGTTAGCATACTTAACTAGGTAAGCTACATATAATTTATAGTTAAATTCAATCATTTCCTCTTCCTTTTTATTTCTTCTTCTTTGAGGAATTGACCTCTAAATCATTTCCCTTTGATATAAAAGTATATCTCTTTTAAATTTTCTTAAAATTGAAATGTGTTCTTTTCTTATATCTTGATGTCACAAGCCTTTTCATAATGGTGCATGAGTCATGAAGATGTGTCCTATTGGACCTAACATAAAGTCTTTAGCTTGATTCTCATTATAAGTCAAATTATTCACATTCCATGGCTGATAATAATACATTTGAATCCCACTAAATTTGATTCCATTGAGCTCAAACCTCAACTCTAAGTAGAATGTGTAACCAGACAAGTCAAAAATTATAGCTTTGGGTTCACATCTTGCCTAAGTGATATATGAGAAAAGTATTCTTGCCAATTTAAAATTTTCTATTTAGATGATTTATTTAAAATATTTCCTTCTATTTTCTAAAAAAAAAAAAAAAATCCTTTTATAAGTGTCAGATATCTATTGCTAGCACATAAAGATATTCATATACTAAATTACAAACAATTATTGTGATCGGTTAATAGAAATTGTTCTTACTTAAGTAACTTTTCAAATTTGAATAATTATGTATACAATCGCATTAAATTAATTGTTAAGAGATTTTTATCATTTTTATAGTCCTACCTAAATCAAATTGAATTAATTAAAATTTAGTGGGTTTTGAATACCGATAATTGAAAATAAAAAAATGCTAAATTTACATTTACATTAAGATTTTTTTAAATTAATTTATGGTATATATTTTTTTTCTAATTAATCACTAATGAAAATCGCTGAATTATTTAATTTTTCAAGTAGATCCTTTTAATACTTATGAATTGGGATAAAAACTAAAATAGACATTAAAATCTAATTTTCAGGACAGCAATTAATATACTAGAGTAACTATATTAGTCTTCCACCTAATTTTTTTAATTAAGTAATTATTAGTGAATTATTTTTAATTTTTTTTATTCAACAACTTAAATATCTATATTTAAACCCATGAGAACTTGGACAAGTTGTTATACCTCCAAGAGATACTGTGAAAACTCAGTTTTGAGATGTATAAATTGATTATAGAGCAATTTATATTTACCTCTCTGAAGTTAGACCTAATAAATATTTCAAGACCTTTTATTTCAAAATCGAATATTCATCTTCCTATAGTTTTATATATCAGCACTAAAGAATTTTTGTTAGCTTTTTTGCAAAAAATGACCATTATGCCTTTATTTTATTATGTGTCTTTTCTAATCCCATTATATATAATTCTTAGCATTTACCCCAACGTTTATGTTTGAATAACAATAAGAATTGATGAAATTACTTTTAAAATATACATTTATAAATTTTTAAAATATTTTAGTTTATAAAAATCATTTTTTAATATTTCTTAAAATTTTTTAAAAAAGTTAAAAATAATTTTTATAAATCTAAAAATTTTAAAAATTTAAAAATTTTACAATCAATCCATATGCATTTAATAAAAAGAATACAAAAAGTTTTATTGTAAAAATTAAAAATAACAAATTTTTAGATCTACAAAAATTAAAAACAATTAAAAATTAATAACTTTTAGATCTACAAATAAAATTTTTACCTTTTTTTTAAATTTTTTAAAAATATAAAAATTGGAGAAAGGTAAATGCTAGGAATTAAATGTAATAAAATTAGAGAAGACACATATTAAAATAAGGGCATAATGGTCATTTTTTTTATAAAAAGGTAACAAAAAGTTTTTAAGTGTTGGTATATAAAACTTTAGGGAGATGAATATTCGATTTTGAAACATGAGGAACTGAAATATTAATTAGGCCTAACCTCATGGTAAAAGTAATTTGCTCTATAATTAGGTGCATTGAACATGTAATTCAGCTGCATATCAATTACCTGTTACATATAATGAGATTACTCATTTCAGGAAATAGACCTACAAAGAGAAGCTAGATTATCAACTATTCAAACAATTAGCTCAGTCACAAATTGGTTATACTGGCACACACCAAAAGCAGGAGAATCGACACCGAAATCTGTCCAAAACCTCCCACAGATTGCCCAAAAATCAATTGAATCAAACATTAACAAGCTTCGTGAGGATGCTGCAGCTAGAAAGCATACAAAACAGACCACGCCATCAAATAGCAAATATCATGATGAGTACTGGATGCCATTCGTTGGAACACTTCCTGCCTCAACTGGTAAGCCTGATATCAGAGCTACCAAAGAGGCTTCACATGCTAAAGAGCCCATGTATCTGAATGAGAAAGATTACGAGACAAGAGAGAATTAGAGAGATCCCATAGAATGGAGAATCCCAATGGTGACTGGAATGATTGCAGTAATTATAGTACATTTACAAGTAATAGAATAGGCAGTTGGCAGATTGAACAAACATGTAGGTGGTGCTTTAGCATTGGAGGTTGTTAACAGCTCTTGGTTGCAAGTTACCTTAGCAGGAGTTACATGGTACTTAATCGGCCATGCAATAATCCAATTAGTAGAAGCCATTCGGAAAAGGCTGACACAGAACTGCAAATGATTTTATTATACACTAAATAATATGTACTTAGGTAGTATATAGCAATACATAATGAATTATCAATAAAAGCACATACTTTGCTTAGATCTTCATACACACAAATACACAACCTCATATGGTCCTATAATTAAATTCACCCTCTAGTCGCTATCTGCAATCTCAGGACAATTGACTATCTCAACATCTACTAAATATTCTAAGGCAATTCCTTGGCGCCCATAGACCTAACTCACTGGCCATGATGTTGAAAAACCAAAAGTTTTGCTATTACAGTTGAGGAAGGAGTAATAACTATTGATTCATTAGATGGAGTAAGAACTGCGACTAAAATGGCAATATTTATATCAACAATGTGTTAGGAAAATTGGACAACGTTGGTGTAGCGGAATAATATTCACTGAGACAAGTAAAAATTACTGCAGAAATGAACAAACAAATAAATATATGGAGGCGGTCAAACCAGCCAATGGGTGAATAAAATAGGCGGTAAAACCTGCCGTATAAATAATAATAAATGACATCAAAATTTTAACGTGGTTCACCCTTAGTGTTGGGCCACGTCCACGGGACAAACTCTGAAAAATTCTTCCACTATAAAAATAGTAGGTACAAGAGAGAGTCTTATCTAAATTAACACTAGAGGTATACAATAAAAGAGATTTCACCAAAATAGTGGCACTCAAAGTGTTTGCCACACCTCAAAAATAATTTCCTCACTATTTTGTCACTCACCCTTTGAGAACAAAATTTTCAAACCCTTAAAACTCTCTCACTCTCATCAAAGTAAAAAATACTTTGGACTCACTTAATTTTTCCTCACAAGCTTCCTCTCCTTTTTCTTATTTTGCTCGTGGCTCACTTATACTTCTTCTCCTATATGCAAGGCCTTTATATAGGCCATAGAGTCCATAAAAAAAAAAATTGATAATTTCTTTTATGGCTGCACCGATTTCGGTGTAGCCATTTTTGACTTTTTTTTAATTTTTAAATGTGGGCTCCACTCTACTAGGAGAGACCCATCACAATGCTGCTTAAAAAGTAAATCTTGGTATCCCTTTATATGGTCGTAAGATAAAAGCTGTCAATTTGCTTTTGAATACAACCTAATGTAAGAAATAATGAGGTATAAGCTACATATATCAAAAATGTGACCTAAACCTCCACATGATGAAACGATCAGGCATTTTCATGCATTAGTCCTCAATAAACATGTTCACATGGCTTGAAGTCTAGTGTCTGCGCTTAGAAAAAATGAAACTGAATCAACCCTGCAAGCTGTCCCTAGACTCATCCTTGTGACAACTTATTTTTAAAGGAAGCAACCTTATTTGTTCAATTACCGCACAACTGGTGTGTGAAATCCACAAGCGTATGAAATCGTACAAGTAGTAAATAAATATCATCCCATAGAGATTGCAAATTGAGTACTGTAATACTAATTGTGTTTGTTCGTTTAAACAATGAAAAATGATGTTTTGAATTAAACTAAAATTAAACAAAAGAAATATGAATTAAATAATAGTCAATTTAAAGAGCTAGGGTTCTTGTTACCAATTCAACCGTTTCTTAAGATCAATTAATACCAAAGCCATACCTAACCTTAATCTAATTTGAAGGCATTTAATGAATCCTAGGCTTTCCTCTCAGAAAAACCTACAATTAACCAAGTAGATTAGCATCTTAGATTTATAGCTCTCACTTACTAAGTGTTGTTTAACCCAATTTCAAGCTCCAACCCTTAATCAATAGTAGTTGCTTTAATGTCTCTCAACTAAAAAAGCATCTAATAGGTTATTATTTGTATCCAATGGAACCTATCTCTCAATCAAGTTTCATTATGTAAATACAATCAAAGGGTGATCAAACCTATGAAGACATTTAGTTTAACAACAACCAACGGATTTTGATTAATGGCTTAAGTTTAATTGCAATATTCACATGGTTGGATTGAAATAAGAACCCTAACAAACAATTTAGCTACTCATGTTAATGTGGTTGAATTGAAATAAGAACCCTAACAAACAATTTAGCTACTCATGTTAATGTTAAGAGACAAAGAAGAAGAATTGAAGAAAATAACCATCATCATTAATTTAAAATAGAAATCAACAATAATAAGTATTTAGAAAAACCCCCTTTGGAATAGAAGGCTTATTGTTCTTCAATCCGTGTGCTCAATCTCCAAACCAACATGAACATGAACTAGGCTTTGTTCTCTCCAAAAAATGATAAAAAGAAAAATATATAACGTAAAGTAAAAAATGACATAATGTTTTGTTTCTAGAGATTACACACACATAAAACCCTAGCCTCCAGTCCCTTTATTGTTTCCTTTCAAATATCCATCAGATCCCCTAAAATCAGCAATTAAAATTCCAATTCAAAATTGCTGCCAGCAGTTCGCATGGCCGTGTGTATTGAGGTGCAAGGCTGTGTGCCAGTTTTTCTCCATGATTTAAGGTAATCGACTTTTAATGCTCTTATGCATGCTCCTTTGACCTTTTCAGAACCTTCATGAGCCATGCATCTTTCCTTTATTGTTGTTTGACACCTACATGCACATAAATAACCAAAAATACTGAAAATAAACAAACATACAAATCATGCACACAAACACTTAAACTAAACAAAAACTCAACAAAAGAACACAAATGTAACTAATAATGTGTTTCTCACACTCATCAAAATTCCCCCATACTTGAATGTTTGTTTGTCCTCAAGCAAAGCTTGAATACACATATTCACCTAGAGAATCATGCTCATTCACTAGCTATAACTTGACTAACTACCTCAATCTTCCTTTAATAAAAAGCTTAAAAACTCCAAATTAAAACAACAACCCGAGGTCAAGAATGCATTGTTACCATGTGAAGAGCATACTTTTCTATTGAAATCATGAAAGCAAATAATTGACACACAA
The DNA here is from genome assembly GCA_949671775.1 of Mallotus repandus. NCBI lineage: Eukaryota > Viridiplantae > Streptophyta > Magnoliopsida > Malpighiales > Euphorbiaceae > Mallotus > Mallotus repandus. The sequence continues at coordinate 19,347 of CATIWM010488132.1, forward strand.
GAAAAATAGAAGTAAATAGGAATCATGCTAACAAATTGGAAGTTAAAAATTCTGCACATATAAGGTTCTAAAAAAAACTTTTATTCTATTAATGTCTTCCCAATCTCAGTATCCCCCACCTTTCCTGTGTTACTCAGTGTGGATACCTCCAAAAAGGGTACTCTTACTCAAAAAAAAGCATTGGAGTAGAAGGAGCATTTAAAAGATTTTCTTCTCAAATTTAGCTCCAAACAAGTCTGTTTTACCGTCCATCTCATCATTTTATTGACTTTTTTTAAAAAATAACCAAAACACATGAGAATTTAACCACACTAAAGTTAGCTTCAAATTCCTACTCATAAACACTTTTCTCAAGCATTAAGCATCTAAATTCATTTGTTCAATAGAAAAGTAAGCATTAAATTCATTAAAATTTTAAAATCCCTAACCACAAGTTACTATCCTAATTTAAAAGTCCAAGCAAATCATTAAAGGAAGATTAAAGCATTTTTTCAAGAAAACTAAAATTAATGAATGAGACTCCATATGTGAATATATTGCAAAAAGTCAAGTGTGAGAGTAATGCATGAACAATACAAAAATTAAATTAAAACATGCATGACTCTTAAAGTAAAACAAACACATAAAAGAAAATAAAACAAAACAAACAACAACTAAAGAACAGTGTACTTCCCTTAATCTGATGCGCTTGGTGGGGAAGTTAGATGAGTAACAACGATAGCTTTTGCCTCCGCATTAATCATCCCAGACCTTTTTCTTTGAGGGAGTATAGGAAAGATTTCATCAATTTGGGCTTGCAATCTTTCCGCCCTTGATTCATAACGCCTCTCAAACTTATCCATATCATTAGAAAAATCCATGATCATGTTCTCAATTCTATTATTAGAGATGTCCATTAGCTCCTTGATCTTTTCCATGTTTCCATCACTCTGACGTTTGACATTCCCTCTCTTCCTTGCTTGGTTCTCATTTTCATTAGTTTCTTCCTCCATTGTGTTAGGAGGTAAAGGGACTTCACCATGTTATATCACTGCTTGACGCAATAAGTAGCTTCTCCTTGAAGTGACATCATGAAACTAATTAAACTCTGTGATGATTTCAGCCCAAACAAGGTAGTCTTCATCTAGGGATTCAAATTCTAGTGGCTCCAATTGGTGTTTGGAAAAATCAAATACAGTAAAATACAATGCCAAACCAGTGAAAAAATGCCCCATCGACAACAATACTTTCCTAGCCTGTACAACACACCATATAGAACACAAGATAAGTGTTAGTCTTCAAGCACCATAACACAAATAACTCATCAGGAGAAACCCTAGTGCTATCCTTTCTTCTAAAGATTATGTGTGACATGAATTTATGCATAATTAAATATGAGTGATTTTTAATTAAACCACTGGTCATTACTTGACCTTCACAAACTCTATCATCTACAGTGATTTCATGCCAAAAATTACTCATATTATAATCCAATGGAGGTTGAAAAACACCTCATTTAGGAAAACCAAAGATATCAGACATGATTTCATAATTAAAATAGCACTCTTTTTTAAAGAACCTACATGAAAAGACCCTTTGATTTGCATCTAGAATCTTAAATATAGTGAAAAATTCTATTATTAGCTCAAAGAATACATCATGTTGGGCTGCAGTCAATTTAAACCACCCTAATTTATTATAAAAAACATATATAGTTCCTTTAATCCCCATGTTCAATAGTACCTCATCATCAAAGTATTTCGGCTTGCTGAAATTTCTTTTGACTAAAGAGCAGAATCTCTTACCTTCCTCTTTAGAATAAATGGCAAAGAAAGCTTTATACTCATTCCTTATGTCTTTGGACTTACCCTTGCCATCACTAAGCCTCCTTCCTTGGAGTTGCGCTTTTGTTCTAGCCATCACAATAATGTTAGCGCTTGACAAAATAAAACAACACAAAAGATTGAAAATAACAAGAATAAAAGAAAAAGTAAAAGAAAAGTAGGGTTTAAATAAGAAAAAAAGAGGTATGGAATACAAGAAATGCTATTCCTAAAATAAAAAGGAAAAGAAAAAATTAAAATCATCAAGTCAAAATTTCCTTTATCGAATAGGGATTAGAAATTAAAAAGGAAGTTAAGCTCACCTAAAATCCTAATTTAATAAGGAAACTCAAATAAAAAAATAAAAAATTAACAATTAAAATTTAAAATAGGAAGCAAAATAAAAAATAAAGTAAAAATTTAACAAACAAATTTAAAATTTAAAATTTGAAAAAGTTTAATTCCTCCCTTACACTTAAAATGGGAAATGTCCTTATTGCATGAGCTGTTGTCATATTTAGAACAGGAAAAGTTCGTGCTACCCTAGTCATTAAGGTGCACGGCCGTACGACTTGGTCTGGTAGAATTATGACGTCACAAGGCGCACAATTGTGCACTAAAATGCACATGGCCGTGTAACCTGATTGCAAAAATCACACTTGTTAGCACTAAGAAATACTTAAATGATGCTTTTTGCACCTTAATTCAACCTGTTTACATCACATTGCACATGACAAGCATTATAAATTAATTGTAACAACGTAAGAGAGAAATTAATTTTGCAACAAAAAAAATTAATATTAACAAAATAGAAATCCTTACACAACTTAAACAAGAACAACTTAAACAAAAACAAGCTTCAACTTCTTAAAACATCAAAATAAAACATAAACATAAGAACACATTGTTAAAAAAAACATAAAATTAAAACAACATTAACAAACATTGTTCAAGCTAGAACTAAATAACATTAAAAACAAAGGGTTTACTCTAGGCACTAAGGTTTTGGTTGATCATGCTCAACGTACAGTTCATTTGCCTTGAAGTGAGACCCATTCTTTTAACTTCATAATTCAGCTCTCCTACATTTGAGTCAATCACTCCAACTTGCAGCTCCAAGCTATCCAACCTTTCCATAACTTCATTAAGAGCAGCATCGTGATCTTCCTCCTCTTCTTCTTCTTGTGGTGCTTCCAGAGGTGTAGGTTGAACAAGGAAAGCTCTCCCTCAATGATCAACTCTAACCAAACCCATAGCTTCCATTATACTAGTATCAATGAAATGATGGCTCTTGACTTTTTCAAATGGCATGTTTTCATTGTCAAAGCCTAGGTGTTTAGCTATGGCGGTTACTAGTCCCCCCATTTTGATGGCCCCAGTCACTTTTAAAGCAATATCTCTCAATTTCCCAGCTAAAGCATGACACACATTAAGCTTTCTATCATTGACCATGCAATACAAAATATTAAGCTCTGTAGCGGTGACCATGGAGTGCCCTTCTTTCCTTGGAAACAAGGAATGGGCCATAAGCCTACGCAAATATTTTAATGCGGGTGATCGAATTCAGGATTCTTTCTCCTACCTAGCCTCATAGAAAGCTCCTTTCTCCCCATTTATTTCTCTCCAAAATTCATGTCTATCATACTCAATATTAGCATTTTGGTTCTTAGGGAAATGAAATACATCTTTAAGTGCAAATAATCCTAAAGTGTGTTCCTCATTCCCCAAAAGAAAAGTGAGCATAAGAGTGCAGTCATTAAAGTTAAATAAAGAGAGAAACTCATAAGTGGGTTTAGCATAAGAGGGATTTTGCATCATAATAAATTCATCCCATCCCATCCTATTAACATACAAATTAACCTCATCTAGCAACCCAATTTCAGTCAAAGAGGTCGCACTAACATACCTATTAGGCATAATCTTTCTACTCATCATTTGCTCAAACTTATTTCTATGCCCCTCATGCCTAAATTGGATTTGATTAGGGAAGGATTTTACCATTCTTTCCTCGCTAGCACCACCCGGATTATTAGAGCTTCCACCAAGCCTTGTTCTCTTTGGAGGAGGAGCGAACTTCTTCTTGGCAATACTCTTTCTCCTTTGCTTTCTTTCCATGGTGATATAAAGAAAATGAGTAGTTAAGAGAATATGAGAAGTAAAGAAGGATGTAAAGAATGAGTGAATGTAAGGAAGAAGAAGTGAGGAAGTGGGTGTTTAAATAGAGGAGGTGGTGTAGTGGGGAATTGGGAAAAGTTGTGGGAATTTGGAAAAGTTGTCAAAATTTAAGTTTTTTAGGGTTTAGGAAGTAGGAAAGGTGGTCAAGGTTAGAAGCCCTAAGTCTTTGGGAAGTGGGGAATGTTGGGAAGTGGAAAATAATCCACTAAAAATTCAATTCGCATCTTTTTACTATTAGGACAGTAGCAAGCGCACAGCTGTGCTTGTCGGGGCGCACAGTCATGCGACTTGCACTTCTCAAAATTTTGCATTGTAAGGTGCATGGATATGCGAAAAAGTGCACATGGCCATACAACTTGTACATGCATAATTATGGTGACGTAAGGTGCACGATTGTGCGTACTTATGCATACAGTCGTGCGACCTGTATATGCATTTTTTCTACACAAAAAATGCTACACAAACCACATATCATAACATAGTCAAACAATGCATCACAATCATGACTTGTACATCATACTAGACAATATTCCACATAAATTAAACTTACAAAACCTCTTCTAGGGCTCCTCATTTCCTTCACTTCCTAAAATTATAACAGAAATAAACATAAAAAATTTAATTAAAAGAAACTTGCAAAAACATAAAAGAAATGATTAAAATAAGACTAAATGAAAACAATCTTGGTTGAGCCCCCAAGAAGCGCTCTTTTAAGGGTCCATGATCTAGACCGCCATGATGATTATTTAGTTGACTCCCTCAGGTATGTAACTTGATAGAAATCCTCCAATATGCCTCCATGGTATAACTTCAATCTCTAGCCATTCACTTTGAATGTTTCTGCTTTTATGTTACACAATTCCACAGCTTCATAAGGATATGAATGAGTCACTATAAATGGTCCTAACCATCTACTCTTCAACTTTCCAGGAAATAATCTTAGCCTGGAATTGAAAAGCAATACTTGATCACCTTCCTTGAATTCCTTCACTCTAACTCTTACATCATGCCACTGCTTTATTCGTTCTTTGTAGATCCTTGAACTCTCATAGGCAACCTCTCTAATCTCCTCAAGTTCACTCATCTGTACCAATCTCTTTTCAGCTGCCTTCTTAAAATCAAAATTCAAGGCTTTTACTGCCTAATAAGCATTATGCTCAAGTTTAACAGGAAGATGACATGCTTTGCCATAAACCAACCTAAAAGGAGACATCCCAATAGGTGTTTTATAAGCTGTTCTATATGCCCACAGAGCATCATCAAACTTCCTTGCCCTTTCTTTTCTTGAGTTGCTCACTGTCCTTTCCAAAATTTTCTTCAACTCCCTGTTGCTCACCTTAACTTGTCTACTTGTTTGAGAGTGATAAGGTGTAGCCACTCTGTGCTTTAACCCATATCAAGCCAATAGAGTTTCCTTGTTTTTATTGCAAAAATGTGTTCCCCCATCATTTATGATCACTCTAGGCATACCGAACAGAGAGAACAATTTCTTTAAGAACTTGTAAACAACTTTTGCATCATTTACTGAGCGTGCTTGAGCTTCAATCCATTTGGAAAGATAGTTAACACAGATAAGAATGTACTTGTTACCCTTTGACAAAGGAAATGGTCCCATGAAGTCAATGCCCCATACTTCAAATATTTTAACCTTTAAAATTCCATATTAGAGCATTTCTTCCTTCTTTAAAATGTTGCCACTCCTTTAACATGCATCACAACTCATCATAAAATCTCTAGCATCTTGAAAAAGTGTAGGCCAATAGAACCCTGCTTCAAGAACCTTAGCAGCTGTTCTTTGTGGTCCATTATGTAAATAGAATTATTAATAAATATGAATTAAATTATTAAATATAATAAATAGAATATTAACATATAATTAATTATAATTTAATATAATTAATTATAATATAAAATTATAATATGAATAATATAATAATATAATTATAAATAATATAATTATAATAAATATATAAATAATATAATTATAATAAATAACCTTTTCTTTTGTTGAGGAGTGAACACTTCTGGTATTACTCCACTTGACAAGAAATTTGCTATATTAGCAAACCACGGAGCACCTATAATTGAGATGGCCAAATGCATCTCATCTGAAAATAATTCCTTGATAGGCTCTTGACTGCCCTTTTCTTCTTAGTCTGCATCTAGCCTCGACAAATGATCAGCTACTACATTTTTAGAGGCCTTCTTATCTCTAATCTCAATGTTGAACTCTTGCAACAAAAGAACCCATCTAATGTGCCTTGGTTTGGAATCTTTCTTGTTTATCAGGTACTTCAATGTTGCATGATCTATGTACACAATCACCTTAGAGCCAAAGAGATAGGATATGAATTTTTTAAAAGCAAAAATGGCAGCCAACATCTCTTTCTTTGTAGTAGCATAATTCAGCTGTGTGTCAGTAAATGTCTGGCTTGCATAGTAAATCATATGTAGTTTATTCTCCTTTCTTTGACCAAGCACAACTCTTATTACGTGATCACTAGCATCACACATTAACTCGAATGGTAGACTCCAATATGGCACCATCACTATAGGACCTGCAATAAGGGCTTCTTTTAACTTGTCAAAAGCCAATTTACAATCATCAGTAAAATCAAAAGGTGAATTTTTTTCAAGCAACTTATAGAGGGGTTTTGAAATTTTTGAAAAATCTTTGATGAACCATAGCCTGCATGTCCAAGAAAACTCCTGACTGCCTTCACATTTATGGGATACTGCAGCTTCTCAATTTTCTCCACCTTTGCTTTGTCAACTTCAATGCCTTGTGTTGAAATTTTGTGTCCAAGGACAATTCCATCATCTAACATGAAATGAAACATTTCCCAATTTAGCACTAAGTTTGTTTCCTTACAACGTGTAAGAACTTGCTCTAAGTTACTCAGACATCCCTCAAATGAGTTTCCGTAGACTGAAAAACCATCCATGATCTCTTCTACCAAATCTGCAAATATGGCCATCATACATCTCTGGAATGTCACAGGAGTGTTTATAGGAGAGATCATGCGACACAGCTGTGTCACTTAGGCGACAATAAATAATAAAAAATGATGTTTTAATTAAACTAAAATTAAACAAAAGAAATATGAATTAAATAACAGTCAATTTAAAGAGCTATGGTTCTTATTACCAATTCAACCATTTCTTAAGATCAACTAATACCTAAGCCATACCTAACCTTAATCCAATTTGAACGCATCTAATGGATCTTAGGCTTTCCTCGACAAACCTACAATTAACCAAGTAGATTAACATCTTAGATTTATAGCTCTCACTTACTAAGCGTTGTTTAACTCTGTTTTAAGCTCTACCACTTAATCAATATTAGTTAAATCAATGTCTCTCAACTAAGAAAGCATCCAATAGGTTATTGTTTGTATCTAATGGAACCTATCTCTCAATCAAGTTTCATTGTGTAAATATAATCAAAGGGAAATACAATCAAAGGGTGACCAAACCTATGAAGACATTAAGTTCAACAACAACCGATGGATTTAGATTAATGTCTTAAGTTTAATTGCAATATTAATATGGTTGAATTGAAATAAGAACCCTAATAAAGAATTTAGCTACTCATATTAATGTTAAGAGACAAAGAAAAAGAATTGAAAAAAATAACCAACATCATTAATTCAAAATAGAAATGAACAATAAAAAGTATTTAGAAAAATCCCCTTTGGAATAGAAGGTTTATTGTTCTTCAATACTTGTGCTCAATCTCCAAACTCAGACAAACATGAACTAGTCTTCGTTCTCTCCAAAAAATGATAAAAAGAAAAATATATAATGTAAAGTAAAAAATGACATAATGTTTTATTTCTGGAGACTACACATACATAAAACCTAGCCTCCAGTCCCTTTATTTTTTCTTTCAAATATCCATCATATAACTAAAAATCAACAATTAAAATTAAAATTCAAAATTGTTGCCAGTAAGTTGCATGACCGTGTATGTTGAGGTGGACGGCCGTGTGCCAGTTTTTCTCAATAATTTAAGGCAATAGACTTTTAATGCTCCCATGCATGCTCCTTTGACTCTTCCAGAACCTTTATAAGCCCCATGCATCTTTCCTTCACTATTCTTTGACACCTACATGCACACAAATAACAAAAAATAACCAAAATTACTAAAAATAAACAAACATATAAATCATGCACATAAACACTTAAACTAAACAATAACTAAACAAAAGAACACAAATGTAACTAAAATGACACCTATTCCTAACACATTGAGTGCTTAAAATAATGCATTTCTCACACTCATCAATAACTCAGCTACCCAAGCTAGAGAAATAATGTAGTAGCAACTTATATTGTGCTGGTAGGTTATCAGTCAGGCTTGATCAATCCCCCATCCACTATGTACAAGCTTAGTCATAAACAAGTTCCCAGCTAAAACCAAAGCCAATGGTGCATATGTTCAAATACTATACATACATCCTCATCCATCAAAGACTACAAAATTAGATCATAACTTGATTTTAGTTATTGTTTATCTTACTTCGTCATGATTTTTTCTAAAGATCTAACTTCATACCAGGTCAACTACCTACATTTGATAGCATATGTATTTTTATACATTTAGCTCATGCCAGTTCATACATATTTAAAGCCAAAACTTAAAACCTATCTTAAGTAAGACTGTATGAAATATAAGGTCAAAATGCTATAATTTGGACTTAATAGTAGAAGCCATCATGTTAAATTGAGATCGATTGTTTCGAGATGCAATACTGGAATAGAAATAGTAACACTATAAGAAACTAATGTCCACTAGCACATTACACATCTATATTCGAGTTTCACGCAAACATATAGTTTTCAACACAAGGTCAACCGAATAACTTTCCCAATCACTTAGTAGCGGTACTTGGTTGAGTGATCTTTAGGAGCAGTAACCAAACCAGGACCTTTCTTTGCTCCATGATATACATTCTCAATAATGTCAATAAACTCTTGCTTATCCTTGAGAGCCCAATTAATCTTATTGTTATTTCCAGTCCCAAGATCAATCATAATGTGCTTGTTCCTGAAGAAGATCATGACTGTGGATGGATCATAAAGCTCATACATTATATTAAAATCTGGTACCTTTATGGTATCCATAAGGTATATGACAATAAATTTCTTTATTGTCTCTGCAACAGAAGCTAGTACCTCATCCATTTAAAAAGTAGACAAATAAAAGTAATCAGCATCATTTGGTCAATGCAAAATTGTTATATAATAGTATGCATAGATAAATAAATAATGAATTAAATAATTGTTTGTGCCATATTTGAAATTTTTGGCTAAAATATTAAGTTTATTAGATTAATGGCTTAATTTGATTTAATTATAATTTTGAAGCCCCAAATGAGTGAAAAAGCTCAGCCTATAGAAGGTTCTGGAGATAAAGTTTGCTTGTTTGCTTGGGAAGTGGATTTATGCGGATTTATTTCTCTAAAAAGGGATGACTTACTGTGCATTGATGAAGAGGAAGATTCCATATGAGAATGCCTTAGGGAAAAGATCAACCATAGAGAAGAAGGAGTCTCAGGAGTTACGTAAATTTATTCCTGCAATAAATATAAGAAACTCTTGAGCTGGAGAAGTAAATTAAAGGAGTAGCCTGCAATTAAAAGACCCTATAAAAGCAAGGGAAGACATAGATCAGAGGACATCGACATCTATCTACACCAATCTATATCCACTTTAGAATTATTAGCCAATCATTTTTAGTTTCAATACTATCTACTCTTGTTTTGTACTTAGCTTTTCAAATCAATACAACTCCCTTTTCAAGAGTTCAAATTATTCTTTTGTTTGCAAATTAATTTTAATTTACTTGAAATCCAATCAAATTGTGGTAAAGGAGATTGGGAATCTGTAATTTTCTAAGAAGAAGTTATGTTAATTTTTAAGGACTCGCTCTTTCGGCACGCTCGCAACCAACAATCTTTTGGCACGCACCAAAACCCAAAAATTGGAGAAACAATTTTTGGTACGCCCAGTGGACATGTTTCAAAAAGATGAACAGATTTGAAGAAGAAAATTTTAAAGTTGGTTACTGGACCAACAATTCACCTGTAAACCCAGGTGGTTTTTGGGAACAAATGAATGAAAGCTACATATTTGAAGAAGAAAATTTTGAAGTTGGTTACTGAACCAACAATTCACCTTTAAACCCATGTGATTTATGAGATGAAGACTTGATGCCTCAGGATCATTCTTGGATCGAGGCTCCTTTTGGCTATTCAGGCCAAAATTTAGAGATCCTTAATACTCTTGCTAATGAAGACATTAGTGTTCAAAGTATTCTCACATAGATGATTGACTCAGTATCGCAGGTAAGAAATTCTTTACAAAACTGTATGCAAAAGCTTGAAAATGATATGCATAAAATTATGCAAGAGATAGTGAGCAGGTCATTTGCTATAATGAATGAAAAACTTTCCAAATTGGAAAGTCAAAATTCTGCACAAGAAAAAGGCCTGGGGGACAATATTTCTAATGAGGAAGAACCAATTCCCTAAGGCTACCTATCAAATCCCCAGGCTCAGATGCCTTTTCCCTAAGGCCAAGAACTACTCCCAATGGACAAAAGCAAAACACAGGGAGTACATATGAGGAACAATCAATTCCTCAAGGTCAAACACTACTTCCCTAGGAACATGAACTAATTCCCCAGGGATTAGAACAAAACATAGAAGGTGAGATTACACCTAAGGAACAACCAATTCTACAAAACCAAACACTGGTTCCTCAAGGTCAAATGCTGATGCATCAAGTTGATTCACCTTGTCCTCAATCCCCAAGGATGAGAATAGACTTGAATGCAGAAAAGGAGAAAGAACTGATAGAGGAAAATTCATTTTCCTCAGTGGTATGGACTAAAGCTATGAATGTGGTTTTGGAAGAGAAAATTAAAGAAGAAGAAAAGGAGGTAGTTCATCCTTCAAACATAAATCCAAACAGGTTCAAAAATTATTAAAGGCCAGTTTCTCACAAGAAATTTTTACCATCAGATAAAAGGCCACCTGATCTAAATTCATTCAAAAATAACCATAAAAATAGGTCAATGAAAGATGGGAGGCCTGTACAACCTAGATTTATGGTGCCACAGTCTGCTCTACCAAACATGCAGTGGTAGAGGGTGATAGAGAAAACGTTTCCTCGACCTCTAACTCATACTCAAAAAAGAAGACTGTAGAAACAAATGGCATTTGAATAGGAGATCCAACCTAAAGCTAAGGTCAAACTCAAGCCTCAAGCTACAAAGGATCCACTTTATAACAAAAAGGAGTCCCTGATACAGAAGGCTAAGGAAGGTGTCACTAGGTTCCACACTTGAGGGGCAACTTTCTAGGAGAAATAGAAGGGGTCATCCAAAATTCATCAGGAGAGGTAATTAATGCAATAGTAACGGTTTTTCTAATTATTGTTGATGGCAAAAAATCCCTTAATATTTTCTTTATGGAAAATCCAAATGAAATACTGAGCTTTAAAAGTGATTATTTTGCATATCAAGTTATTAAATATTACCTCTCTATTAAGTCTAAGAAGGGCGTGAAAGAAGATGGAGCTGAAAATATTTCCCACTATGTGGGAAAATGAAAGCTAAAATAAATAAAATAAATAACTGGCCATTGGCCAGGAAATTGCCATTTAATGGCAATACTTTTTTTTTAAAAATATTTTGTGGGTTTGAAAATTGGCTTGATAGCCATTATATTAAATAAATAAAGTTTGAATTCTACAAGTTTTTAGTGTGTTTCCATTTACTATTGCAAGTTTGAGTTTTGGTGTGTTTATATTTACTATTATTTTCCAGTGTGTTTTTAGTGTGTGAATAAGGTGCAGTGATGAGTTGGTGAAATTTCAGCAGCATAAAGGCTAAAAATTGGGCACTTTGATGAAGTAATGCATGGTTTTGGTGATGTGTGTAGTGTGTTTAGTGATGCAAAAGGTTGAATAGAAAAGACATGTAAATATAAAGAAAATCCCAAAAGACAAGACCATGGATTCATCCTCACTGTAAAGAATGATCGGAGAAATATCAAGAAAGATGCAGACAAGTTAAGATAAATGGAAATCCTCAAGATACACAACAAGTGGAGGAGAATTTGCAAGTTCATGGAGTAATTCATGTAGAGAAAGTGCACAATTCCTAAATTTTCAGGCAAGAAAACATAAAAAAGAAAAATATTTTGGCATTTTACCACTAAAATAAATAAATTTGCCTTGTGGTGTTATAGAGGCAAATATGGGCAAAATTAGTGTGGTTTGAGATATAAGTGTTTGTGGTTTTCATAAGCCACATGCTATTTTAATATTTTGTATGTGCTACAATAAATATTGTACTAAGTGGAACAATGCAGATTATGCACAGAAAATAAGCAAATCTCATTCTTCCCTAAGGAAATCAATTCCAAAAAATGGATAAATGTTGACCATCTAAGAAACATTTTATTTGGTTTAATAAAAGCCGAATTAAATAAAAATTCCACAAGAGAAGAAATTTTGGCAAAATTTTGTTAAAATAAATACGGAAAGGTATTTCAGAAAGGAGCACTCATTTCCCTAAAACAAGGAAGGCCTGTAGTCTAACATGATTAATTTGGCCTATTAGGCTGAAATGGTTCTTGCCTGAAACTTAAAATTGCAAGGAATTCATGATAAAATTTTGTAATTTACCTAAGAGTTTAATTGAGATTTCAGGCCAAGAGAAACTCATTTTATCTTGGCCAAACCCTGTTGGAAATGCAAATTTAGCTTTGAAGAATAAAAAATTATGCCAAGTTTTTAGGCCAAAGAGTAGTGATAATTTTAATTTGGCCATTACTTGCAATTTGAAAACATTGGCATGGTGAAATAATGCTCAGATGGAATAGTAAAAATACTAGATCCAATACATGAGAAATGGCCTAGCAATTAATTGAGTTCATCAAAGTTTTGCTAAAATGTTTTTGATTTTTGGCAATAAAGCAACATTATGAGCCATTTAAGCATGATATAGAGAAATGTGGCACTGTAAAAAATGTATTAGAAATCAAGGTGGAAGTAAATTTTTGGCTGGAATTGCCAAAAATAGAAGCAAGAATTAATGTGCATTTTTATTTTGGCTCTAAAAGCTAAAATTACATCCAGACCAGAAATTTTTTGGCTTATTAAGCCAAAAATAATATTGGCTTATTAAGCCAAAAATAATATTGGCTTTCCACCATCATTTTGGCATTTCTTGATAAAATAAAAATTCAGAGAAGCTTAATTCTATTCAACATATACACAAGGATTTTGCAAATTAGCTTGGTTAAGCCAGAAAATTTCTTTATATTTCAGCTAAAATTCAATTAATTAGCAACCAAACTTGAAATAACTTGGCACAATCAAATGAATCTTGGCTAAAATAAAGTAAACTTGGCAAAATAAGAATGGTCCCTATGCTGAAATAAATTGCAAAAATTTCAATGCTTGGATAAAATAAGCCAAACAAGTAATTTTGGTTAAAAAGATGTAGCAACAATTTAAATGTCAAGCTAACTTGGAGGTAAAATGGTTAAATTTATTTTTTGGCTTAAGAAGTGTGATCTTTAAAGTTGACATGTATATGGCCTCGACAAAAAGTAAATTTTGGCCATATTAGGGTGATAATGAAAGCCTAAATTAGTGTGTTAAATTTTAAAAAGCCAAAATTTATAATTTTCGTGGCAAACCAAAATTCAATATTTTAGTTAAAATAAATTTGGCTAAATGGCGTGATAAGTTGGCATTATTCCTAAGCATGAAAAGACATGATGATTGGCCAAGATATATAGGAATTTGCTTGGTTAAGATGAGTGCACTTGTAATTCTAGAATGATGGATTATTTTGGCATAAATTGCTAAAATAAAAAATTTGAATTTTGTTGAAAGGTAGCTAGTAATTTTTGGTTAAAATTTGTTAAGAATTTAAGCAACCAAAGCATTAGTCCTCAATGGAGCTACATTTCAGTGATTAGAAAGTGATGAAGCTAAATAAAATTGAAGTAATTTGGCTATGAGTTCAAAATTATTCTTTTGTGCAAATTGAAGGTGTAAAAGTATTTTGGCTTAAAGATTGTCAAAATAAAGCCGAAATAAATAATTCACAAGATAAATGAGCAAGATTAGCAAATTAAATTTTCGGTTAGACTAACATTTACATCTCAAAGTCATCAAGGTTATAGCATTTGGCCAAACAAGCATTTAAAGCATAAAAAGAGTGAAGGCTAAACATTGCTAATAGAACAAGAACTTACAAAATAGCCAAATCATGATACACAAATTATTTGGCTAGGAATAATATAATTTTGAGTCAATGTCGAATCAACAATTATTTTTGGCTAGTTATCCACCACACAAAATAAATTGAAAGAAAGCCAAAAACACATATGAATTAATTTTCGCTAGAATCATGATAATATAATTTTTGTGAGCAATGCCAAAATAAATATGATTTTTTGGCTAAGTATTTTCTAAAGAGGCAAACCATTCCAAAAGAAAATTCACATTCTAGGCACAAAATCACAAAGCCATAAGTCACAATTGCTTATAATTAATTTCAAAATTAATTCTTGAGCATTGTAAGAGAGAAATCAAATACCTCTTTTATGCCTCTGAATGTAAGTTTTAACAAAGAATTTGTCTTGGGAAATTGATGAGAATTTGCTTGAATAATTTGCAAAAATTGCAAAACCAAGAAAATAGGTAAGATTTGTTAATTACTGATTTGGGACAGCAACTCCCTTGCTATTTTGAGCTTTGTTTGAAGTGGACATCAACTTCCATGATGATTCAGCAACCGGAGCTTGGGCGGATTGCTGGGTGGAGGTGGTGGCTCGTTTCAGAGGAGTCCCAACCACGTGCAATGCTATAAGGAGGGCATTAGTGTTACATTGTGCACTGCAAAGCGGAACAGGAGTGTTCCGTTGCTGGGTCGATGCATCGGCTTTTGGTGTTACTTGTAGGATGCTTGTGGGGACAGATCGGCATCGGGTTGCTATCCGGGTGAGGTAGCAATGGCCTGTGGTGGTTCGACGAAGGTGGAGGAAGCAGCTTGGGCTGTAATTCGATGGAAAAAAAAATCAATAGGGAGAAGAAAAGAAAGCAAAATAAAAGGAATAAAGAATAAAAGTAAAGACAAAGTGAAGAAGAAAAATGGCATTTTGTTTAATGTGGCCCACACAATGTTTTATTTGGTTACATGACATGTTAAGGCAAAAAGGTTTTATTGGTTAACATGTTAAGGTTTTATTAGTTAAAGCAAAAAGGCCATAGTGAAAACTAAAAATGCCTTAGTGAAATTTGCTAAATCAAAAGGAGTACGTGATTTGGGGAAAAAGGAGCAAAAATTAAGAAATTTTGTTAAAGAAACATAGAAATTTTCTTGGGGAGTTTGGAAAATTAATGAGCAATTAATTAATTTTTCTCATTAATTTTTTTTGTGAAAATTTGAAATTAATTTTTTTTTGCAGAAGGAGATGAATTGGGTTGAGAGGAAGAGAAGTGGATTTCATAAAATTCATTTTTACCGCCTTGCTGCCTTGACAAAAAATTTATATGCCAATATTGGGTCTGTCTTTGTGATTTTCCTCAATGCTTTTGTTTATTGGGTTATTAAGTTGACCTAATTTTGTATAATCACAGAGAGGAAGGAGTTTAAGCAGCATAAATATGACTATTATTTTACATATAAATTAGCATTGGATTACCCAAGCTAATTATACGCGGGGGGCATTGTTTGTGCCATATTTGAAAATTTTGGCTAAAATATTAAGTTTATTAGATTAATGGCTTAATTTGATTTAATTAAAATTTTGAAGCCCAAAATGAGTGAAAAAGCTTAGCCCATAAAAGATTCTGGAGATAAAGTTTGCTTATTTGCTTAGGAAGTGGATTTATGGGGATTTATTTCTCCAAAAAGGGATGACTTGCTATGCATTGATGAAGAGGAAGATTCCATATGAAAATGCCTTGGGGAAATGATAAAGCTTGGAGAAGAAAGAGTAACCTGCAAGTAAAAGGACCCTATAAAAGCAAGGGAAGACACAAATCAAAGGACATTGACATCTATCTACACTAACCTATATCCACTTTATAATTATTAGCCAATCTTTTTTAGTTTCAGTACTGTCTACTCTTATTGTGTACTTAGCTTTTCAAATATATAAAATTCCCTTTTCAAGTGTTCAAATTATTCTTTTTTTTACAAATTAATTTTCATTTTCTTGAAATCCAATCAAATTGTGGTAAAGGAGATTGGGAATCCACAATTGTCTGAGAAGAAGTCAAGTTAATTTTTGAGGACTTGTTCCTCTGGTATGCTCGCAACCAACAATCTTTTGGCATGCACCAAAACCCAAAAATTGGAGAAATAATAACATTAGTAGTTATTAAAGGAGCACCTTGAGCATAGCACTTCAAACACCAAAAGGCAGGTGACATTAATGTGGCACACCACACACACTTTAGGCAGGGTGAGGCATGTAACATTTTAGTTTACAGCTGTTTTTTTTTCCTTTCAATTTCTTGAATTGTTTCTTCATTCATATATCTTTAATGGTTGATTTCAATATGTAAGTGACTTCACAAAGTTTTCATGCGTGCCAAGTCATAAAAAATATTTCAATTTATTATTTTCTTCTCTTTTGTGGCTTACGTCACTCAGGCATGTGCCAGGAGCCTACCTTTAATAATGGAGTAACATCTAAATCAGAAGAGAATCCATTGAAAGTAAGGCATAATCATGCAGTTCCAATGAATTCATAGAGTTGCTAAAGAGGGGAAAGAACCTAATTGTCCTAGAAACTACGATTAAGAAAACGAAGTAATCTTGTTCCAAAATTATACAATTCTTCTATTGGAATGAATTCAAAAATAGAGGTTAATTACTTGTATGAAATAATTAGGTATATTTATGAACACTTAAACAACTACACAGATATATAAATTGCAAGAAGCTAAGACTGTGCTTCAAAAGTCAAAAAATGCAGCACTTCAATTCAATTTAATTCTATTTCAGTCTATTCTCTTGTGAGCTTGTAGCTGCTAGAATTAAAAAAAAAAGGCATTTTTAAAGAAACTAAATCATGCAAAAATTGACATGATTTTGCGTGAAATAAATTCAATTAAATTCATCCTATTGATTTAGTCCAAACAATTAATTAACAGTTCATTACTTACATATTGAATCTGGAGAGCTAAAAAAGAAAATTAATTTGGGAAAGGAAAAGAAAAGGGTTACAGATAGATACCTGCATGCAGGTCTCATCCTAATCGTGTCTAAATCGAATGACAATGAGATGTGTTGAAATCATTACTAATAATGAATAACAAAATTGAAATATAGTTTTTAGTTTTTTCTTTTAATATCGTTTACTATATATAAAATAATGGTTTATATTTATGATGAATTTTAACCATTGATTTTTTTAGCAAAAAGAAC
>CATIWM010488343.1:0-16937 GCA_949671775.1 Mallotus repandus
ATTTATCTAAAAATAAATAAATTTTATCTACACATTTATCTAATAAAATAAAAATAATTATCAAAACAACCTAATCAAAATCTAATAATAAATGATAAATAAATAAAATAAATAAATAAATAAATTTTTGAAAAAAAAAAAACAGAAAAGATATAAAAATGGGAAGAGTGGTCGTCTTACCTTGGCCAAATAAATTTATTTGGCCAACTTCGGCCCACTTTCTTTTCTTTTTTTTTAATTTTAATTTTTAATTTTTTTATTCGAAAATTTATTTTAAAAATAAATAAATAAATAAATAGATAAACTTTACAATAAATTTTAAAAATAATTTACAATTTAGTTCTAAACCAATAAATTAAATCCAATAAATCTAATTTTACAGTCTATTTTCATCATCGGATCCTCTGTCGCATCTATGCTCTAATTATCCCGAAATTGGGTGTTTACAACTGTCAAATTTAAATTCAACTCGATTTTCAAATTTGAAAGTCAAACTCAAGGTCGGCTCAATTTGGTAAAACATATATATAAAAGGATAAAATGATAAATATATATAAGTTCGATTAAACTCGTAAGTCTATCGAATCATATATTTAAAATGTCGAATTTGACTCAGTAGTCTACTCGAATAGTTCGAATTCGAGTTCAACTCAACAATACTTAAATTTTTTTCGAATCGATCCCAAATAACTCGTTACTTGGTTTAATTTAGTTACCCTAGTTGAAACTGTTAGCATGAGTTACTTGTAAATTTGTGGACAATCTTCACTCTTGGAGATGGTTGATTCCAAATGCATCCATCAAACTTATAAACTGTTTCACTGAGTTACTTGCTCCCCAAACTTATTTTTTTTTTCCACATTGGCTTCATCCTATAGGCTAAGCTTGATCTGAAAATTTGCACAACCTTATTGGGCCAAGAACTATAGAGACATCCAATAACAACAACAAAACATCAAAACAAAAGCCCAAAAAAAATCTAAAAAACACAAAAACCCTAATTTGCCTTATATAAGCATCACCTTCTTCATCAACATTCTCATTTGCACCGACGCAGCCATCTCCTCCTCCTCACAACATCCGATCTCAAAATCTCATTTGTCTCTTTTTCCGGCGAGCCCACAAGCCACAACGATGTCAGGGTAAGGATTTTTTTTCAATTAATTCATAAAGTTCCAATTTTTTTTTTTGGGAAAAAGGAAATTTATAAAGTTCCATTTTTTAAAAGAAAAAAAAAATGATGTGAAACGGTTGTGTGCAGTGAAGAGGGAGCACCAGTCGCCGTGGCGGTAGAGACGGCACCTCAGCCACTTGGGGAGCCAATGGATTTAATGACAGCATTGCAATTAGTGTTGAAGAAATCATTGGCACATGGAGGACTAGCAAGAGGACTACATGAAGGTGCCAAAGTGATAGAGAAGAATGCTGCTCAGCTCTGTGTATTAGCTGAGGATTGTAATCAGCCTGATTACGTTAAGCTTGTTAAAGGTCTTTGTGCTGATCATGGTTGTGGCCTTTTAACTGTTCCTAGTGCTAAAACCCTTGGTGAATGGGCTGGTGTGAGTATTCTTCTTCTTATTCTTCATACTGCCCTTCATATTGTTGTTAAATAAATTGGTTTCTTTCTATAAATCTTATTTCACCACCCATGTGAGCTTCTGTTTTGTTATGAATAGCAAAACCCTTAATTGAATTGTAAATTGGCAGCTAATGTTTACTTCGTATTGGTGTTATAGTTTGATTTTGTTGGGACTTCTAATGGTGCAAAACTAGAAAAAGAGAAAATATACAAGCAACTCTCTGTATTAGTTTTTGTGTAATTTGTAATGAACTTTGATTTAACAGAAACAGTTGGTGATTAGTTAGAACATATAATATCATGATATGATAATTTTTTTTTTAATTTGCACTCATATATTTTGTTGGGTAAAAGGGTCATAACTTTGTAGATTGCTGTTTCATTCCCCGCTGGAGTTGTATTTTGCTCTAGTTATGTTTTTTGTTATTTTGCTTTGAACGTCATGGTCCCACGGTATTTATTTATTTATTGACTGGGTTCTTGATGCAGTTGTGCAAGATTGATTCTGAAGGCAAGGCCAGGAAGGTTGTTGGCTGCTCTTGTGTTGTAGTGAAGGTGCGAGACTACCTATGATAATACTTTTGTTTGCAGTCACTTCGTCTGCTTGTTTAGTTGATTATACTTTCTTCTCATGCCTATTTTATTTGGGGTTTGAGGTTAAATGTCCAGAATTGATCTCATATATTCTGTGTCGTTTGCAGGACTATGGCGAGGAGAGTGAAGGACTCAATGTTGTTCAGCAACACATCAAGTCACACTGAGTGGCAGTGGATCTGGTTTTACTTGAGTCTTATTTGAGTTTTATTGTAGGGGCTATTTTTCTTAACATGATACCCGTATTATCCTATGGGATTTTGGATTGTGTGCTAGTTGCACTTTCAGTTGAGTTTATTGTTATTGTGGTGGAACATCATCTGTCTCTTTATGTGAAGTGTTAAATTAGCAACATTTTGAGGTTTTGAAATTACTTTTTTTTTTTTTTTTGACGACAAGGTTTTGAAAAATTACTAGTGCTACACAATGTTGCAAGTCTGAATAAGCATTTCATCATAACAAGTAATCTATCTCCATTATGCTGAAATTCTAGCTTAAGCATATTGGGTTTTACTATGAGATCATGCAAACATATAAAGTGCTTCCAAAACAATTTCCTAAATAGGTATAAATTTCGTAGTGCCCTGCAAGTGCACAACAGTAGCCTGCTGTTTTTTTTTTTTTGGACCAAACAGTAGCCCGCTGTTTTGGCCTGTGGTCATGTGATACTTTTTACCTTGCATTGTGACCATTAAAAAAAAACAAAAAAAAAAGTACGTGCATTTTTTTTCCGACCAACAAAAAAAAGTACATGGATTTTTTGTGGCACTAATTGCATTGACTGCCCACACCCCCATATCCCTCAATGCTTAATTAGGGTAACTGAAACCTTTTATCTTAAATGCGGCTCATATTCCTCAATGCCCAATTGGGGTCGCCGAATCTGTATCAGTCATTTTAGTTCAATTGGTATGAAAATACCTGAAAGCACATCCAAATCCACAGATACTGTCCGAGTTGAAAACATGATCGTGATACACCTTTCTAGTCCAGACACTTTACATCAAAGAAATTAGGGTTGCTTTGATGGTATTAGGGAAAATTCTTTGGTAATGCATCAGGTCATGTTGCGTGGAGCTTCAGATTTTTTGCAAATCATAAAGCCATTTCAGAGGAATATAACAAGATCCAGACATCTATCAAATTTGCATACAGATCAAGATAAATATAAAAGACTTTTGCATTATAATTACAATTTATCTCGATGGTATCAATTTTACACAGCTGGAATTGCAATGTCCAGTCTGCAGAAAGGATGTCAATACTTGCCTCAAGGAACAGTGATGCAGGAGATACCTTATGCACATGATGCACCAAAATCAAGTCTCAAGGAGCTTCAGATTAATAACAAG
Source organism: Mallotus repandus (assembly GCA_949671775.1). Classification (NCBI taxonomy): domain Eukaryota; kingdom Viridiplantae; phylum Streptophyta; class Magnoliopsida; order Malpighiales; family Euphorbiaceae; genus Mallotus; species Mallotus repandus. The sequence goes on from CATIWM010488343.1 coordinate 3,526, forward strand.
CATCAACGGAGAAACTATGAAATCAAAAGATTGATTTGCTGTCAAGTTAGAAATGCCTACACATTATAAAACATCCGGAAACAAAAATCAAAACAAGGTTTTGACTGGCAACTAGCAGCTGAAAGCTTATAGATATAAGCAAATGCATGACATAATTATCTCAACAAAAACCTCATAAATTGCTTTAGCGACCAAAAAAGCATCCGTTTGCTCTGCAACTACCAAAGGAATGGTGATTCAGCGATTTATATAGTACAGTGTATTCCATTATATGAGAAACACAACTCATTGAATTATGCAAGCATCTAATATATATACTTGAGTAACCTAGACCAGAAATGACTTGAACAGCTCCAAGATTCAAAGCAACTTTGCCTTTTAACAGTGTAAACATCACCATCCATTTTACACAAAGTCCTATTTCAGAGATAATATAAAAATTTGAGCAATATATTACCTTGATTTATTACAAAGAAAGAAAGAAGAAGTGGAAAAGAACGAAAAGAACAATAGGGTAAGGACAAATTTTAAACGCAAAATCTCGGATCATCTTTATAAAACATTAAGCAGCATAGTTGTTACCTATAGCCTACAGGTCTTTGCACAAGTTCAAATCCATGAAACTAAATACACTTCTAAATCACTGATGTTTTCAATAATAATTGTGCACCTTAATCCTGCACATCAAAGTATAAAAACTATCAGTCACAAGATCGATCCAGTTTTTTCACATAAATCTGCCCAGTAAAATGAAATACAGAGATTAGTGCCTAAAATAATTATAATTTGCAAGCATGGATGGAGATGAAAAATATGAACATTCATACAATCACTAAATAAACTACATGTAAAAGCAGCTCTGCCTCATGAACATGTGGACAGAAACGGACGTGTATTTTATTCAAAGTAACAACTACACAATGCAGACAATATTTTATAAAGCGTGAAGCTTGATGAATAAGATATTATAGAAATGTGAAAATATGAAAAATGCTGAAAGTGATAAATCATTTAGCAGTCAAAGTGGATAGGGGATGAATTATGACAAAGAGAAAAAGAAGCCTAGCCTAAGTGCAATCAAAGTCATTGTCTTGATAAAGGACCAAAATGAAAGTCAGATACACTAACGAGAGAGAAATTATTACCACTTAAAACATGAAAATTTTCTTCATTGCTACTACAGCAACTACCTGACAAGAATACAGAGAAGAGAGAGGCCACAAAAACAAGAGAATATCAGACATTACACTTGAAGCTTGTATATGTTGATGGAGTGATGAAATATACTGATCAGCACAAAGAACCAAATCTGCTAAGCATCAACTACTCATTGCAAGGCAGAGCAAAATCCACAGATTTAACACTTCATTCAAACTGCAGCAGTTCAGCATGCTAAAGAATCTGGTGACAACTCAGAACAAAGGAAGCATTACTGAAACAAACAATGAGAAACATGGCCCTAGTCTCTAGAGCAGAACTTTGTTTGTCAAGAAAGTTGCAATAGTAGGTCATGGATGGAAGAACCAGAATTTGTTGCTTATAATTAGATATAACTGTTTTACGTTGCACTATCATTTGCATTAATTAACGAATGACGATTAAAAAATCCTATTAAAATATACTAAAACATAAGAAACATACCACAGAGGCTGATAGTTGCGCACAAGAGCAAGAGAGTAGTAAGGATATAAAAATGTTCATAAATTAAGAAAACTTGATGACAAGAGTGTACATGAACTGTGGGTGTTAAGCACACACACACATACAGTTGGATGACCATCTTTCTAATAATTTTTTTCAGATTTTTTATTTTATTTTCCCAATTAATGAGTACTCTGTCCATTCTCAACACCTAAACCATACAAAACACCAGCATACTTTTCCAAGGAGCCACTAAAAAAATTCTCTTTCAACTTCCTGAATGTACAAGCTGTGAGCAAACTATCTGAACCGGCTTGGTGGCATATCCCAACTCTCTCCACTTCCAACAACTCTGCAAGCTTATTCAGCCCTCCATGAAGGCTATTGCAAAACTTCATTAAATGCTTGATATCATATAGGGTTGGGAAGTACATGTTAATCAGGTTAAAGAACCCCACCTGCGTGTCAGGCAAATTCTGGCATGTCAAGAGCTTGAGCAAGTAACCAAAATCATAGCCACTATGGAAAGTCACCCAATGCACACTATCATTCAAAACAATCCCGGATGACATCAAGAGTTCACCAAATCGCATAGCATCAATTCCCTTTTCATTATTTTTCTTAAAATCAATCCCACTCTGTCGCAGAAGTTCAATTGAATCATTTGCAAAAACGTCCTCATTCACATTAAATTCACAGAAATTGAACTGCCAAATGCAATATTTGTCGGTTCCACAAGTGGGTAAATTCCCTTTCTCATCTGAAAATGTAAGACCCAACTGAATCAACTTCAACATATCAACATTATCCTTCAAAGTCTGATAATGATAATCATTACTATTCTTAAAATTTCCCACAGGACGCAAAACAATACCAGGAAACTCAGTATCCATCGCTATAAAAGGATAATCATCAACAATTTCACGAATATGGGCGAATTCTTCTTCAAGATTATCATTCCACACCTCGCGAATCTGAATAGAATCGCCTTTTAACAACAGAGACATTCCTAGTACAGAACAAAAATAAATAAAATAAAACCCAGATCAAAACCACACCAAAAATTGCTCAAACGCGAGGTCTCGTAAAACCCAATTCCAAGAAACCCTTAATAATTAAATATATGGCCAACCCAGACGATATCACATAAATCTGCAACCAAAAGTTGAAAACTTTTTAGCTAAAAGCTCCTAAACATACATACACAGAGAAATTAATAATTAACAACAGCAAAAAAAAAAAAAGCAATAAAATGAAATCTGCAAATGAAAGAAATGAATATAGATCTAGAATTAAAGGAAGAAAGAAATGGAAAGCAACTGACCTGAAATTATAAAGATTTAAAGCATATGATTGCAGATCTTAACTTGCAAATCCTGGAGAGAGCAATAAACATTCAGGCTGCTATCAAAAATCAAAAATTTGTTAAGAAGAAGAAGAAGAAAAGGAGGAAATTATTATTATTGTTACTATTATTATTAAATTCCTTTCTCTTCTCCTTAGGCTTAAATTATAAAGGAGGAGGTGTGGAGATAGCGAAGGAGATATTTTTCAATTTTTTTATAAGGTCAAAAATGATGATGAGGTTTTTTTTTTTTTCTTGTAAATTCTCTGTTTGTATGTATTATATTTTTGGGTTTTGTTTGTTTACAGGGCAAAATAGATAGAAATTATTTTTTTTCTCGAGAAAAATAATAAAAAAGCACTGCCTTCTCTTTTTTTTTAAGGAAAAAAAAGAAAAAAAATTCAATGATTTTTTTCCTTCGCAACTCCTCATTTACTGTTTTTTTAATTAAAAAAGAAAATATAAATATTTTATCGTGGTTATTACTATTATTATCATCATTTTAGATTTTGGAAGAATCTACTAGTTTCACTATTGCTATATATGAGCGCCTCTCATATTAGCTGCTGACATTTGTCCAGGTGGATAGCCTCAATAAATCACCCGAATGAATCTAGTCATGGCTGACACATGATTAATCATATAGCTTTTGACCATAAAATCCCATCCAAGCACGAGATTAATTCGTGTGAAGGTCAATAAAATTTGATTGAATACCAAAAAAATTCGAGTAGCTAAAAGCTGATAATCCATCTGGTCTCATCATAACCATGGCATTGTAAATTTTATAATAGATGCTGAAAGCCATCCTTGAAGAAATGTAAAGACCAGGCAGCATAATAAAGAACTGATAAAAGTACAGTGACCAATGCCACTGAAATGCATCAACAGGTAGAACATCCACATTAAAAGAAGTCCATGAGTTACTTCAAGTTCAAGATGCTTGGAGACTGACTGTACTAAGTTAAGTGGCACAAACAAGTGCACTTCTAGTTATAGGCAATAGCGGAAAAGAATACGGATAATAAACATGCAAGTTAAAGACTTAAAGATGTTCAGGAGACCTTTTGTTACTAGAATTTAAGTTCATGGTTTAACTGGGAAGACTGTCCCATTCTAATAACTATCTGCAGCATCGCATCCAGATGGAGCCAGGACAGATGAAACAGTTCTGGAGAATAGTGGGTTGCCATAGCTTTAGCTTCTGGTTTCATCGGTGGAATGTTAGTGACCAACCTATAAAACTCAAATGAAGAACGATCAATTTCAGTTAAATGAAACATAAATAAGAGCAGCAATAGAAAAAGAGGGAGAGGGAACAAAAAGAAAACGTCACTACAAAAGAGCTTGTCTGTATGCATGTGTTTATGTGAGAACAGGAATTGTACCATCTAACCTATAGCAAATATTTAGACAAAGTGACCAACTTAAGATAAAATGCAAAGGTTTCACAGTCCTCTAACTGCAACAAAACAGAATCAGTTCAAACCTAGCTAACGCTTATATGCAATTTTAAAACGGTAAATTCCAGATACCAGAACCTAATTAGAAAACATTACATAAAAGATTAAAAAGAGGCTGGTGATTCAGCATATATTTATATATCGACTGCTTACAGCATTAGAGCAAATGCAATAAATTCCGCCAATCACCTATATGTGAAATGGCATATGATGTGCCTCAAATGAGAACTTTAAAAAAATTCCATGACAAATGATGCCACATAAAAGAAGATCCAATCAACCATCTAATTACAGGGACACTAATGCTTTGCTTGTTTCAAAGAAAATGGAGAGAGGAAAAGAAAACAAAAGAAATTCCTCTCATTTCCTTTCTTTTGATAGCAATAACAAGAAAGAACTGGAAGAATGGAAACAACATTTCCCAAGAACCCACGTTAGGACCCAAAATATTTCTCTTCCATTTAGGAAGAGAGGGAGGGAAATACTGACCAGAGCAATGCAATATGAAGTTCAAACTGCAAGTCACCTGAATAAATATTTCAGGACATGTTAAATATCATCTGGGCAGAACTGCAGGTCTATTCTAATAATACTAATTAAAAGCATAGAAACAAAACTATGTTTGTATATATAGAACACACAATTTAAAGAGTAACAAACCAGTTAAAAGAATGCTAACCTATGATATCATCTTTTGCGCTTGAGTGTTTTGATATTCTTCACAATATAACCAATCACCTCCTTCAAAGTGGCTTTCCTTCCTTCTTTGAAGTTCCAGAGCTCTGGAACTATGTACCTCCCACTTGCGTTATATTCATTCATCTCCTTCAAAGCTGTAACAACAGCATCATAAATCTCATTTCCCCACTCCAGCTTGAGATTTTGTAGCTTCTCATCTTCTTCATCTATAATTTCCTGCATCATATGGCATCCGTTTGATGAGATTTTGAAAGCCAGCGACTTGCAAAGGGAAGAGAAACATGGAGATCTACCTTGGCTTTCCCTCCGGCATCGACGATGACTTTAAATGGATGCCAGTCTGGATACTTCAAATTCTCCTGCCACAAGGAGCAAAGGGTAGTGGCCTGAACTTGAGCTTCCTCAGGTGGAAATTTTTGCTTGCAGGTGTTAAGGAATGGCTTTTGATCAATCTCTCCCATTCTCTTAATTCCAATATTCGTCCGAACCACTGAGGACAAGGTATCTGCCAGACCCTGAAAGAGACAATGGAAAGTACGAAGAAGTGCTCCCGTTATATTGGAGTTCAATTTCTAGTAACCCATATACAGAAATTACATTTTCCATGTGTTCAGCTGATGCAGAATTAAATTTTATCATACAGACAGTGTTATGGACTCTGATTTTTTTTTCTCCTCCCCTCCCTCCTTATCCTTTATCTTCTCTTCTTTCCTCTCTTCTTCCTTTTCTATTTTCGCACCCACATGCACAACAAACCCAAATCTAAAGCACAGTAGATGTCACACATCTGATCATTTTCTTTGTTTGTAAGAAATCCTCTTGTAGATCTGCAACTTTCAATCTCCGTATCATATACTTTTATCAATTTCCGAATTGTTCTTTTTTAAACAAGACTAATATTACTAGCTTTGATAATTTAAGGTCTCATTGACCTTGCATTTCAAATGATGGGTCAATAGACACATGCAAACTAGCAACAATTCAACCTACTTTTTTTAATTGATCTAATTAATCACTAGCTATTTTCACCTGTTAGTCAAGAACTATAGTTATTAGAGGCACAAGGCGTAAGTAGGGGGTGTAAACAAGTCGATCTGAGCTTTGGCTAGCTTAGACTGGTTCATTTATAATCGAGCCGAGTCTATTATGGCACTTGGTGTTTGTTAACTTAATCAAGCCTAAACGAGTTAAAAGAAATTTTCAAAAATATAAACTACAAATTAAAATTATTCATTTAAAATTTAAAATAAATTATTTATTAACTAAGTTATTATAAGATAATGATTTTATTGTAATTATATATATATTTTAAATATATTTACATTTACTATAAACAAAAATTTATATATTATACATCTAAAATTAAATCATTAACATATAAACATTACGAACAAGCTCACGAGCTCTTATTCGAGCTTCTTTGTTAACTTCACAAGTCGAGTTTTGCATAGTTTGAACTCAGCTTGTTTATTAAATGAACTACAATACAGGAGCTTGAACGACTTTTTATTGAGCTGAGCTCCAGGCAGTTTTGTGCACCGAGTGACATGAGGCACAAAAAAGAAGAAAACAAAACATTATAAAATCTATTTTAATTTGACATGAATAAGATGTTTATATGGTCACTTGCATGTACAAATCAATGCCAATAAAAAATTGGTAAATAACAGCTGTAAACTAAAACATTGTAAAGGCGCAGCACCTTATATAAGGCCCGCAAGACAATAAGATGTGCGTCCCATTAACATTGCCAGCCTTTCAATATTTGAGGCACACCTCTTTTTTACAATTATTACGAGAACAGTTACTCAAATAATGTAATACCTTTGGGTTTCTTATTTCTCTTTTGCCAGCATTGCTTTAGATCTCAGAAATTTCTTACTACCCTTCTCTCTCAAACTGGAATCAAGAATTTCACTTTTATGTGTGACACCAAGCACTGGCTTTAGCCATCTCATCATCTACATGGACAACATCTGTTCCATGTCTTTAAAATCTAGTTCCTAAGAGATGTTTGTGGTCACACATTGCTAACCACCATCCTCAACCATTAGACTCAATTGACATGCAGCAACAGAATCAATTCAAAACAATGAATATAAAATCAAAATTCCACGGTTGAGATAAGAACCTGGGCTAGTTCTTCCTTTTGGACTAAAAGCGGAGAGGAAGAGGGAAAAAAAAATACATACCGCAATTAATTCTTTGCGTGCCTCTTGTAGCTCATCATTGCTCTGGCGCTCTTTTGCAACAAGTGTCGTATTTAAACTTTCCCCGTTAGCCAAATCATCCACTTTCTGCTCCAGCTCATCACTCATCTCTTTCATCTTCTTTTGAACAGCAGCATCATCTTCATCACCGAGATGCTTCATCACTTGTAGTTTTCCTTTTAGCTCTTCAATTTCCATTTCCAACTTCTGTTTGGCATCCAACTGCTTTTCCAACTGAAGTATCTTATTGAGGGCCTCTTCTTTTTCCCTCTGAAAATTTTTAGGCATCCATCAGTTAAACCACCAGAAATTCTAACATGAGAAAGTAATGTTAAAGCCAATATACTTTATAACATGCAGTGTACCTTTTGCTCTTCAACCAGTCTTAAGACATTCTCATCAGCCCTTTTCTGCTCCATAGATGCCAATTGGAGTGAATTATTTTGATCATCATTCTGAAAGAACAGAAGAAATTGTCATTCCTAAGCACAAAACATCAGCAAACACAAATAATACAGCAGCTTTTTAAACTACAGCATTTTAATCGCCCATTCCTCATACACTTATTTCATTTAATCATTTACAGTAATGTTAATTCTTCTAAACTGAACTTGTTGTAGTTAGGCCAGAAACATTTATTTCCTCAGAACAAGTCAGTAGATTCAACAAGATGGGTCTCCCAAGAATCACAAAATATATATATATATATATATGTGTGTGTGTGTGTGTGTATAGACACACACACATAAGCTTGCGAAAATAAAAGAATTAAAAGCAAGAAAACTGAGGTCTGATCAACCACAATATGAGTTGCCTGTGCCCAGAGTAATACAAATAGCTAAATGATAAGAAAGTGGGCATTCAATGGTTGAAATATCCCAATGAAGAATCCATCAGTAACATTTGTTACCTTTTTCTTCTCTTCATCAAGTTTTTGTCTCTCGCGCTCAGTTAATGCTTCACGTTTATTCAATTGTTTGCTCCAATAATCAAGTTTCTTCTTTTTAGACTCCAATTCATCATTCAAATTTTCCTGCTCTTCCAAGATTCTGCGGACATTATCACGTGCGTGCCGTTGCATCTTCTTTGTTTCTGACAAAGGATTGAAAAATTATCATCCATCTTGAACCTTGGCTTAAGGTCAACTAGCATTGCTCTTCAAGAAAAAGCACCTTCTTGGGTGCCTATGACCAAAACAACCCAAGTAGCCAAGGGAATACTTTTTCCAAAAGCAATTGCAATGATAGTTGCTAGCATAGACTAAGCAAAACTTTTTAGTCTTTTAGACACGAACTCACACAAACAGGACATACCTTCAAGGAAAGCACAGTGCAGTCTGTCTTTCTCTTCAAGCATCCGACTTAAGGACATGTTCTTCTCATTGTATTTGCACTGTAGTTCATCCAAATCTTCATTGGTCTCATCAATTTTGTTTGACAAGTGTGCCACAACTATATTTCTGCTTTCAGTGGTTTCTTCAACAACACCAGAAATAGTTCTCAGCTTCCCTACACTGCGAAGATGCACTCCAATTGGTCCCTCAGACTCATAATCATCTGCTCGAGCACACCAACCATAAACACTTGATCCAGGATTTGCTCTTCGGGCTTTCCAATCCTTTTTACTGTGATGCGAGGCTTCAAATGATTTTTCAAATTCAGCAGCATTCATAAATCCGTTCCAATTATCATCAAATTTCAACACAGCTTGCCCAGTTTGTTCATGTTCACTCCAGAAAGTGAGAACTTGCACAGGTTTATACTGCGCAAACTTTTTAGACCAGTACGCAACATCATGCACAGCATCGCCATCCTTTCCTTCAGCCACTATATTCACCAGTATTCCCATCCATGGCCAAACAAAGAGATCGACATGCTGTGGTGTTGGATTGACAGGTTGTGGAATAACTGGACGTTGACTTTGATCTGCTTCATCAACAAGGTCATTCTCCAGAAATATTGCCAAGGCAACATGGTTTGCCTTTTGCTTCGCACTCCTGTTGGCAGAACCTTTACCAACCCCTGTTGCATGTTGGAGCAAATCCTTGAACTTGTAATCCTGTTTCTTTTTCCCTGCACAGAATGGACATCTTAGGGTTCCATTTACTTTCACTTTATATTTGCCGGCCTTCAAATCTTCATACGGCTTGTCCTTGTAGTCATTGATCTCTGAATCACTTATATCAGATTCTTCATCAGAACTATAGTCCATCTGCCGAAAAAAGAAGAAGAGAAAACAAAACAGAACAGAGGTTAAACTATCACAAAATACTCCAGAAAATCACTCAAGAAGAAACATATTTCCAACGGTGATATAATAATTGACCAACTTATATTATTATCCAGCATCACGAAAAGATCGTGACATATCAAACAGCAAATCTGAGAAGGCAAAACCACATGTTCTGGCTATGAACGCCAGTTGAACCTTTTTCAATCACAAAAGAATAAGGCACATATACACAAGATAGATACTTTCCAATTCCAAATTTGTACTAGAAGTCCTCTAAAACAAGCAGTGTATGCAACACCCCTAATACATGCAGTGTGTGCAAAATATGAACTAATCACCATCCAAAGCTGATTTCAAAATAAACACACAATAAATCACAGACATCAAGAAACACATTTCAATCCTTTCACAAAACAGCCTCATTTCCAGTAAAAAAGAAAAAAAAATCCTCTAAATACAAGCAATGCATGCAAATAATAATTATAATAATAAACAATAACAGTATTTACACAAAAATATATTCCAAAAAAATACTACACTTTTTCCAGCAAAATCCATAATCAAAACCAGATATCGACTAAACCTAGCCACTACCAAATCAACCTTATTTCAAAAAAAAAAAAAAAAAAAACACAGAATCATAGATATCAACTCACATTTTCGCTTCATTTCCACTGAAAATGCATGGCAAGAAAAAAAAATTGCTCAAAAAAATCCACAATCGAAACCTAATATCTACCAAAAACCTAGCTAATATCCAATAAAAAACCTCATTTAAACACACAAAATTTGAGCGTAGAAATAAAATCAACTCACATTTTAGGTTTTCTCCGCTAAAATCTTAACAAAACTATAACTTGATTCCAAGCTAAAAATAATTAAATAAACCGATTCTTACTCTGGTCCGTCACTGCTCTCTTTTTGTTTTCTTTTTCTTTATCTCTTTCTCCTGTCACCTGTGTGTGTGTTTGGCTGGAGTGGGAAATGAGCAGACAATGGCCAGGGGACTACTGAGCACGAGCTCTCCCAAACAGCGATGAAAAATGTCTGACACTCGAGAAGGGCAGAATCAGCTGCTTTTGGACCTACTGTATGAAGCACACGCGTCCGATTTTTGTTGGGCTATGTAGATGAATCGCCTCATTGTTGAGTTTTGGAAGAGTTCTGGTTGGCGTGTGGGTGTGTGTGATCGTATAGGATAATGGGCCTCCTGATTCTAATAGTAACTTTTTAGTGACGCTGATGTTGAAGGAATGACAAGAACAGCCACGTGGATTTAAATAATTGGTGGAACAAGAGGTGTTTCCTGTCAGCCCAATTCAACGCTACTCCTCTATCTCACTAAACCTACCCATGGGCCTTGGTTTGAGTTGACCCAGTTAAAGTAAAGAAATGGCGCCGAAGCTTCAAAATTTAGGAATATCGAATTTTTTATAATTATTATATCATGGAACCTGTCTACATTGCAGGAGAATTCATCACATGTGTGAATAAACAGGCGATTTTATTTCACTGTCACTTTCTTTTTCTTCTTCTTCTTCTAGCTTTGAGTTTTATTGGGTCATGTTTGATGTTTAGCTCAGAAATTATTTTCATACTCTTTTTTAAGTATCTTTGAACCTTTTCGAATCTCTCGGGCGATTCTCTTTTTAAGAATTTGTTATTCCAACACATTCAGGCAATAAATCTTGCTATATATGACATGCTTGGATGCTCTACGTGTTTGGCGATCACCTATATGAATCTGGACGTTTTGGCTTGCTTTGAACAATGGCCTCAATCTTCTCAATCACAGAAGAAGTCAGTGAGGGGATCACGTCAATAGCTTTCATGTTCTCCTGAATCTGCAGTGCATAGAGAGAAAGCAGTCAATAGGCAATGTTGAAAGAGCCACATGGCGCTCCTTTGCAAGACTAAGCCTCCAGTTATGGCATTTTGATTAGATTAGTTCAAAGCCTAGACAAGTGCTTAGAGCCGAAGTTGTTTTATTTATTGCACATGAAGTCTATTGTTTTCTTTATAAATACAAGGTCTCACTTGGAGAGAGAGAGAAGAGCTTTTGTCTGATTGATTTTTTTTTTTTCCCAGCAGCTTTGCATATGGCCTTAAATTAGCAAAAATTAGTTGATCATGTTTTTGCCTATTCATAAGTTATGTTCATTGATCTTCACATGTAGATTTACTGTCACTTGCAGGTTCATTAGCATTTACTTACAGACTCATTAGCCTTTTTAAACTTAAGTTCAATGATCTTCACCTGCATATTCACTGACATTTATCTGAATATTTATTAATATTTTTCTTTTATTTTTAATTGAATGAAAAAAGTTTTTTTCATTTATAAAAAAATTATTTTTTTCTTTTTATTTTATTAATCAAAGGCTTTGAATTTAATTTTTTGTTCATGATTTTAGTTAAAATAAAATTTTTAGTCATTAAAAAATTATTTAATTTTTTATTTTTTTAATTATAATAAATAGAGTTTTAATTACATTTTTATTTTAGTTAAATATTGTAGTTTATTATTTAAATAATATAGGTTCAGAAGATAAAATATGTAGTGGATTTGCATATCTCATCTCATGAGCTTGAACTAAGAAAAAAAATTAGTTGATAATATTTTTTCCTATCCATAAGTTAAATTCATTGACCTTCATATGTAGATTCACTGACTTTCGCATGCAAATTCACTAAAGTTTACCTGCAGATTTGTTGGCCTTTTTGAACTTGCAGGTTCAATGGTCTTCACCTGCATATTCATTGATCTTCATCTGCATGTTCATTGTTCTTTATTTGCATATACATTAATATTTTCCTTTTAGTTTTAATAGAAATGAAAAAAATTATTTTTTCTTTTAATTTTATTAATTATAGTGGTTAAATTTAATTTTTTTATTCATGATTTTAGTTAAATAAAATTTTTGTTCATTAAAAAATATTTAATTTTTAATTTTTAATTATAATAAATAAACTTTTACTAGTTTTTTTTTATTATTTTAGTTAAATAACGTAGGTACATTACTTCAACAATGCATGTTTATAAGATAAAATATGTAGCTTCGTTATTTAAATAATGTCAATTCATTAACTTTCACCTACATGTTCATTGACCTTCACCTGCAGGTTCTTTGATATTAAGTGCTTTGATTTTCACCTGTAGATTCATTAGTCAAATACTACAACTTCATTACTTAGATTATGGAGGTCCATTAGTTATCCACTATAGATTCAACACTGTTTTCCTGATATACATAACTCATAATTGTGCTAGTCTAAGATCCGGAATAGATTTAATGGCTTCCACATACTGAAACATTATGCATTACCTCCTGAAAAGTAAAATACGCACACCGGAAACATACTAGAGTTGCTGTGGATGGTAAGTTCATTGGATTCCGCATCTTAATTAAAAGCTCAAACATCTATAGTTTTAATTTATGTCTCTCAACTCACTTACAAACTCTAAAATATAACTACCTTGTAAATGCCATAATGTTTTAATTATACCTTATAAATGTTGCATTGTTTTATCTCGTGTTTTGATGTTTATGTTCTTTGATACTTCTATTCATAAAGAAAGACAGATGCTGCTATGACTTCGAGTTTCATACAACACTTCTCTTGTATGTATTGTGGTTAATCCAGTTATCCAGAACAAGGAATTCATATATGTGATGTGTAGTATTGATGCAATGCAAAAATGCATACTTATTTAGGAGTATTTTAGTAGTTATATTGTTTATTTTGCATATGATTTTATGTTTTTATGTTCTTAGGATGTTAATTTTGTTTTCCAAATGCATTTTAGGTTTCCTTGTTTGT
>CATIWM010488408.1:0-10531 GCA_949671775.1 Mallotus repandus
ATCTAAAGGCCAAGAGATCAACAACTGATACATAGTTGAACATAAATAGGCACTTCAACTACCACTATTCTTATTAGAGTCACTCGAACTACCCCTATTCAACAACTAAGTACTTGGATTATAATTTATTCGACTTCTCCATGCTCAAATTTTTATTTTCTTTTTATGTAGACTTTACTTTCTATTTATTTTTTTTCCATTCCTGAGTTACTTTACCTTTAATATATCTCCCTCATTTACAAGTGAGCTATGACAATATCCAGCAATGGACAAGGAAGTGGAGTTGCACCACCTCAACAACTAAGCCTGTGTTGAGAAGTTTTTGCCAAATTCAACTATGATGGTAATGTGACAGGTGTTATTACTAATACAGAAACTCAATGTGTCTTGGATGCTAACTTCTTGCAACTAGCAAGGGATGAAAGATTTCAACATTATTTTTTCATATGATCCCACCACATATAATTACATTGTTACCTTTTGGATAACAAAATAAAAATGTTTCACACTAACATTTTGAATGTAGTTTTAAGATTAGTTAGCAAAAAACCCTATTTTAGTTCTTAACTTGTATACCTCTACTAGTAATAATGCAGTTCCTAATCAACCTCTACTTCAATATTTCACAAAACAACCAAATTGTTAACGTCAAATGTACCAAGCAAAGATTTGACCATTGACGTAACAAAATAAAAGACACTAGATCTTTTATGATCTTCTCAAAATTTTCATGAAGAAAGTAAGTTTGAAGAAAAATTAAATTATTAGGAGTAGAAGGAAAAGTATACTGAGTTAAGAACTAAAACATGGCTTTTGAATGTTCATAACAATAACAGTAGACTTCTGACATATAGTAAAAATATTGTTGAACATTTGTCGCCTAGAGGTCAGAAGGTATATGCATTAAGTATTAGCCTTTTATGAATTGTTTTATTTTTACATTTTTTTACTTAGGTCTAAAGGCCAAGAGATCAAGAAGTCATGCATAGTTGAACATAAATAGGTACTTCAACTACCACTTTTGTAATTAGAGTCACTCCAACTACCCCTATTCATAAACTAAGTACTTGGATTATAATTTATTCTACTTGTCCACACTCAACTTTTTCTTTTTACTCTATGTGGACTTTACTTTATGTTTCTTTTTTTTTTCGTTTCCTGAGCTACTTCACATCTGGTACTTCTTCCACATTCACAAGTGAGCTATGACAATATCCAGCAGAGGACAAGCAAGTGGAGCTGCAAAACCTCCACGACCAAGCCTATATTGAGAATTTTTGTTAAGTACAACTAGGATAGTAATGAAACAAGCGTTATTACTAATACATAAACTTTATGTGTTTTGGATGCTAAAACCTTGAAACTAGGAACTGTTAAAAGATTTCAACATTATTTTTTTGCTTGATCCCACCCCACATAATTACATTGTTACCTCTTGGATAACAAAAAAAAAAGCTTTACACTAACCATTTGAATTTAGTTTTAAGATTAGTTAGCCAAAAGCCCTTTTTTAGTTATTGACTTGTATACTTTTACTCCCAACAATTCAGTTCCTATTCAACCTCACTTTCTTCATCAAGATTTTTAGAAGGTCGTGTCTTTTAATTGTAATTTCCATAGTCAAAACTTTAATATTAACAATTTGATTGTTTTGTCAAATAGTGAATTCAAGTCCTGGAGTCTCTTATTCGATGTGCCTACTAAGGTAAAAAGAAACAAATATAATTTCAGTATTTCATAAAAGAACAAAATTGTTCATGTCAAATGTACCTGGTAAATATTTAACCATGGACATAAGAAATAAAAGACACTAGATCTTTTATGATCTTCTTAAAATCTTCATAAAGAAAACAAGTAGAATAAAAATTAAATTATTAGGAGTAAAAGGAAAAGTATACTGAGTTAAGAACTAAAACATGGCTTTTGAATGTTAATGACAATAATAGTAGACATTTTGGATATAGTACAAATGTCGTTATGCATTTGTCACCTGGAGGTCAAAAGGTATATGCATTAAATATTAGCCTTTTATGAATTGCTTTATTTTTACAAGTTTTATTTACATCTAAAGGCCAAGAGATCAAGAAGTCGTGCATGGTTGAACATAAATAGTTACTTCAACTACCACAATTGTAATTAGAGTCACTCCAACTACCCCTATTCAACAACTAAGTTATTGGATTATAATTTATTCTACTTCTCCACACTCAGCTTTTTCTTTTTATTCTATGTAGACTATACTTTCTGTTTCTTTGTTTTTTCCTTTCATGAGCTACTTCTTCCTCATTCACAAGTGAGCAATGATAATATCCAGCTGAGGACAAGGAAGTCGAGCTGCACCACCTCCACAAACAAGCGTATATTGAGAAGTTTTTGTCAAGTACAACCATGACTGTAATGAAATAGGTGTTATTACTAATACACAAACTCAATGTGTTTTGGACGCTAACACCTTGCAACTAGGAAGTAATGAAAGATTTGAACATTATTTTTTGGCTTGATCCCACCCGGCATAATTACATTGTTACCTCTTGGATAATAAAATAAAAATGTTTCACACAACCATTTGAATGTAGTTTTAAGATTAGTTAGCCAAAAGCCCTATTTTGGTTATTGACTTATATACTTCTACTCTCGACAATTCAGTTCTTACTCAACCTCACTTTGTTCATCAAGATTTTTAAAAGATCGTGTATTTTATTTCTTATTTCCATAGTAAAAACTTTAATATTAAAAATATGATTGTTTTGTCGAATAGTGAAGTCAAGTTTTGGAGTCTCTTATTTGATGAGCCTTCTAAGGTTAAAAAAATACACAAAACTTAACTTCACAATTTTACAAAACAACCAAATTGTTACTATCAAATGTTCCCGGTAAATATTTGACCATGGACATAACAAAATAAAAGACAGTAGATATTTTATGATCTTCTCAAAATCTTCATGAAAAAAGTAAGTTCGACTAAAAATTAAATTATTTGGAGTAGAAGGAGAAGTATACTAAGTCAAGAATTAAAACATGGCTTTTGAATGTTCATGACAATAATAATAGACTACTTAGATATGGTAGAAATATCGTTGTGCATTTGTCACCTGTAGTTTAAAAGGTATATGCATTAAATATTAGCCTTTTATGAATTTCTTTATTTTTACATTTTTTTATTTACATTTAGAGGCCAAGAGATCAAAAAGTTGTGCATATTTGAACATAAATAGGCACTTCAACTACCACTATTGTAATTAGAGTTACTCCAACTAGCCCTATTCAACAACTAAGTACTTGGATTATAATTAGTTCTATTTCTTCACACTCAGATTTATTTTTTTTTTCTATGAAGACTTCACTTCCAATTTCTCTTTTTTCCATTCCTGAGCTACTTCACCTTCAGCACATCTTCCTTATTCAGAAGTGAGCAATGACAATATCCAGCAGAGGACAAGCAAGGGGAGCTGCACCACCTCCACAACCAAGCCTATATTGAGAAGTTTTTGTCAAATTCAACTATGATGGTAATGAAACAGATGTTATTACTAATACACAAACTTAATGTGTTTTGGACGCTAATGACCTGTAACTAGGAAGGGATGAAAGATTTCAAAATTATTTTTTTGCTTGATCCTACCCTACATAATTACATTGTTACCTCTTGGATAATAAAATAAAAAAGTTTTACACCAACCATTTGAATGTAGTTTTTAGTTCTTGACTTCTATACTTTAGCTCCCAATAATTCATTTCCTATTTAACCTCACTTTATTCTTCAAGATTTTTAGAAGATCGTGTCTTTTATTTGTTATTTCCGTAGTGGAAACATTAATATTAACAATTTGATTATTTTGTCAAATAGTGAACTCATGTTTTGGAGTCTCTTATTCGATAAGCCTACTAAGGTCAGAAAAATACACAAAACTTAACTTCACTATTTCACAAAACAATGAAATTGTTAATGTCAAATGTGCCCAGTAAAGATTTGACCATGGACATAAGAAATAAAAGACACTAGATCTTTTATCTTCTTCTGAAAATCTCCATGAAGAAAGTAAGTTCGAATAAAATTTAAATTATTAGGAGTAGAATGAAAAGTATACCGAGTTAAGAACTACTACATGACTTTTGATTGTCCATGACAATAATAGTAGACTTCTTAGATATAGTAGAAATATCGTTGTGCTTTTGTCACTTGGAGGTCAGAAGGTATGTTCATGAAATATTAGCCTTTTATGAATTGCTTTATTTTTACACTGTTTTATATACATCTAATGGCCATGAGATCAACAACTCATACATAGTTGAACATAAATAGGCACTTCAACTACCACTATTCTTATTAGAGTCACCCCAACTACCCATATTCAACAACTAAGCACTTGGATTATAATTTATTCTACTTCTCCACACTCAAATTTTTATTTTCTTTCTATGCAGACTTTACTTTATTTTTCCTTTTTTTCCATTCCTGAGCTATATCACCTCTGGTACATCTCCCTCATTCACAAATGACCTATGACAATATCCAGCAAAGGACAAGGAAGTGGAGCTGCACCACCTCAACAAGCAAGCCTATGTTGAGAAGTTTTTACCAAATTCAACTACGATGGTAATGAAAGATGTGTTATTACTAATACACAAACTCAATGTGTTTTGGATGCTAACTACTTGCAACTAGGAAGGGATGAAAGATTTCAACATTATTTTTTTACATGATCCCACCCCATATAATTACATTGTTACCTCTTGGATAACAAAATAAAAATGTTTCACACTAACATTTATAATGTAGTTTTAAGATTAGTTAGCAAAAAACCCTATTTTAGTTATTGTCTTGTATACCTCTAGTTGCAATAATGCAGTTCCTATTCATCCTCTATTTCACTATTTCACAAAACAACCAAATTTTTAATGTCAAATATACCAAGCAAAGATTTGACCATTGACGTAACAAAATAAAAGACACTAGATCTTTTATGATATTCTCAAAATTTTCATGAAGAAAGTAAGTTCGAAGAAAAAATAAATTATTGGGAGTAGAAGGAGAAGTATACTGAGTCAAGAACTAAAACATGGTTTTTGAATGTTCATGACAATAATAGTAGACTACTTTGATATGGTAGAAATATCATTGTGCATATGTCACCTGGAGTTCAGAAGGTATATGCATTAAATATTAGCCTTTTATGAATTACTTTTTTTTTACATTTTTTTGTTTACATCTAGAGGCCAAGAAATCAAAAAGTCGTGCATAATTGAATATACATAGGCACTTCAACTACCACTATTATAATTGGAGTTACTCAAACTATCCCTATTCAACAACTAAGTAGTTGGATTATAATTAATTCTATTTCTTCACACTCAATTTTTTTTTTCTATGTAGACTTTACTTCTAATTTCTTTTTTTTTTTTTTCCATTCCTGAGTTGCTTCACCTCTAGCACATCTTCCTCATAGAGAAGTGAGCTATGACAATATCCAGCAAATGGAGCTGCACCACCTCCACAACCAAGCCTATATTGAGAAGTTTTTATCAATTTCAACTGTGATGGTAATGAAACGGGTGTTATTACTAACACACAAAGTTAATGTGTTTTGGACTCTAACGCCTTGCAACTAGGAAGGGATGAAAGATTTCAACATTATTTTTTCACTTGATCCCACCCTACATAATTACATTATTACCTCATGGATAATAAAATAAAAAAGTTTTACAAAAACCATTTGAATGTTGTTTTGAGTTCTTGACTTGTATACTTCTACTCCCAATAATTCATTTCCTATTCAACCTCATTTTGTTCATCAAGATTTTTAAAAGATCGCGTCTTTTATTTATTATTTCTATAGTCGAAACATTAATACTAACAATTTGATTGTTTTGTCAAATAGTGAACTCAAGTTTTGGAGTCTCTTATTCAATGAGCCTATTGAAGTAAAAAAAAATAAAAAACTTGACTTCACTATTTCACAAAACAACCAAGTTGTTAATGTGAAATGTACCCAGTAAAGATTTGACCATAGAAATAACAAATTAAAAGACACTAAATTTTTATGATGTTATCAAAATCTTCATGAAGAAATTAAGTTTGAATAAAAATTAAATTATTGGAAGTAGAAGGAGAAGTATACTAAGTCAAGAACTAAAACATGGCTTTTGAATGTTCATGACAATAATAGTAGACTACTTAGATATGCTACAAATATTATTGTGCATTCGTCACCTGAAGTTCAAAAGGTATCTGCATTAAATATTAGCCTTTTATGAATTGCTTTATTTTTACATTTTTTTATTTACATCTAAAGGCCAAGAGATCAAGAAGTCGTACATAGTTGAACATAAATAGGCACTTTAACTACCACTATTGTTTTTAGAGCCACTAGAACTACCCCTATTCAATAACTAAGTACTCGGAATATAATTTATTCTACTTCTCCCCACTCAGCTTTTCATTTTTTTCTATGTAGACTTTACTTTCTGTTTTTTTTCCTTTCCTAAGCTACTTCACCTCTGGCACTTCTTCCTCATTCACAAGTGAGCTATAATAATATCCAGCAGAGGTCAAGGAAGTGGAGCTGCACCACCTCCACAACGAAGCCTATATTGAGAAGTTTTTTCAAATACAACTACGATGGTAATGAAGCAGGTGTTATAACTAATACACAAACTCAATGTGTTTTGGACGCTAAAACCTTATAACTAGGAAGGGATGAAAGATTTCAAAATTATTTTTTGCTTTATCTGACCACACATAATTACATTATTACCACTTGGATAACAAAATAAAAATGCTTTATACCAACCATTTGAATGTAGTTTTAAGAATAGTTTGTAAAAGCCTTGTTTTAGTTCTCAACTAGTATACTTCCACACCTAACAATTCAGCTCCTATTCAACCTAGCTTTGTTCATCAAGATTTTTAGAAGATCATGTTTTTTTTTATATTTCCATACTCAAGACATTAATATTAACAATTTCATTGTTTTGTCAAATAGTGAAGTCAAGTTTTGGAGTCTCTTATTCGATGAGGCTATTGAGGTAAAAAAAATACACAAAACTTGAATTTACTATTTCACAAAATAACCAAATTGTTAATGTCAAAAGTACCTAATAAAGATTTGGCCGTAAACATAAGAAATAAAAGACATTAGATCTTTTATAATTTTTTCAAAATCTTCATTATAAAAGTAAGTACGAACAAAAATTAACTTTTTTGGGAGTAGTAGGAAAAGTACACTAAGTTAAGAACTCAAACATGGCTTTTGAATGTGCTTGATAATAATGTTAGACTTTTTAGATATAGTAGAAATATCGTTGTGCATTTGTCAATTTGAGGTCAGAAGGTATATGCATTAAATATCAGCCTTTTATGAATTGCTTTATTTTTACATTTTTTTATTTACATCTAAAGGCTAAGAGATCAAGAACTCGTGCATAGTTGGACATAAATAGGCACTTCAACTACCACTATTGTTATTAGACTCACTCCAGCTACACATATTCAACAACTAAGTACTTGGATTATAATTTATTCTACCTCTCCCCACTTAGCCTTTTCTCTTTCTTCTATGTAAACTTTACTTTTTGTTGCTTTTTTTCTTTTCTTGAGCTCTGTCACCTATGGTACTTCTTTCTCATTCACAAGTGAGCTATGGCAATATCCAGCAGAGGACAAGGAAGTGGAGCTGCACTACCTCCACAACTAAGCCTATATTGAGAAGTTTTTGTCAAATGCAACTACAATGGTAATGATACAGGTGTTATTACTAACACACAAACTCAATGTATTTTGCACGCTAGCTCCTTGCAACTAGGAAGGGATGAAAGATTTCAAAATTATTTTTTGCTTGATTCCAACCCTCAGAATTACATTGTTACCTCTTGGATAAGAAAATAAAAATATTTTGCACAAACCATTGGAATGTAGTTTTAAGATTAGTTAACCAAAAGCCCTGTTTTAGTTCTTGACTTGTATACTTATACTCCCAATAATTTAATTCCTATTCAACCTCACTTTGTTCATCAAGATTTTTAGAAGATCGTTTCTTTTATTTCTTATTTCCATAGTCAAAACATTAATATTAACAATTCGATTATTTTGTCAAATAGTGAAGTCAAGTTTTGGAGTCTTTTATTCGATGAGCCTAATGAGGTAAAAAAATACAAAAATCTTGACTTCACAATTTCACAAAACAACCAAATTGTTAATGTCATATGTACCAGTAAAGATTTGAAGATGGACATAAGAAATAAAAGACACTAGATCTTCTATGATCTTCTCAAAATTTTTATGAAGAAAGTAAGTTTGAATAAAAATTAAATTATTGGGAGTAGATGGAAAAGTATACTTAGTTAAGGCCTAAAATATGGCTTTTGAATATTCATGACAATGAAAAGAGACTTCTTGAATATAGTAGAAATATCACTCTGCATTTGCCACCTAGAGGTCAGAAGGTGTATGCATTAAATATTAGCCTTTTATAAATTCCTTTATTTTTACATTTTTTTTATTTACATCTATGGGCCAAGAGATCAAGATGTCATACATACTTGAACACAACTAGGCACTTCAACTACCACTATTGTTATTAGAGTCACTCCAACTACCCCTATTCAACAACTAAGTACTTGGATTATAATTTATTGTACTTCTCCACACTCAGCTTTTTATGTTATTTCTATGTAGACTTTACTTTCTGTTTTTTTCCTTTTTGAGCTACTTCAATGTTTATGACAATAATAGTATAAATACTATGGTGCGTTTGTCACCTGGAGGTCAGAAGGTATGTGCATTAAATATTAGTCTTTTATGAATTGCTTTATTTTTACATTTTTTTATTCACATCTAAAGGGCAAGAGTTGAAGAAGTCATACATAGTTGAATTTAAATAGGCACTTCAACTACCCCTATTCAACAACTAAACACTTGGATTATAATTTATTCTACTTCTCCACACTCAATTTTTTATTTTTTTATGTGGACTTTACTTTCTGTTTCTTTTTTTTCCTTTCCTGAGCTACTTCACCTCTAGCACTTCTTCCTCATTCACTAGTGAGCTTTAATAGTATCCAGTAGAGGACAAGGAAGTGGAGTTGCACCACCTCCACAACCGAGCCTATATTAAGAACTTTTAGTCAAATACAACTATGATGGTAATGAAACGGGTGTTATCACTAATACACAAACTCAATGTATTTTGGACGCTAAAACCTTGCAACTAGGAAGCGATGAAAGATTTTAACATTATTTTAACATTTTATCCCACCCTACATAATTACGTTGTTACCTCTTGGATAAACAAATAAAAGTACTTTACACCAGCCATTTGAATGCATTTTTAAGATTAGTTAGCTGAAAGCCTTATTTTAGTTTTTCAGTTGTATACTTCCACTCCCAGCAATTTTGTTCATATTCAACCTCACTTTGTTCATCAAGATTTTTCAAGGATCGTGTCTTTTATTTATTATTTCCATGGTCATAACTTTGATATTAACAATTTGATTGTTTTGTCAAATAGTGAAGTCAAGTTTTGGAGTCTCTTATTCGATGAGCCTATTGTGGTAAAAAAAATACACAAAACTTGACTTGACTACTTAACAAAACAACTAAATTATTAATGACAAATGTACCCATTAAAGATTTGACCATGGACATAAGAAATAAAAGACACTAGATCTTTTATGTTCTTCTCAAACTCTTCATGAAGAAAGTACGTTCGTATAAAAACAAAATTATTAGGAGTAAAAGGAAATGTATACTGAGTAAAGAACTTAAACATAGATTTTGAATGTTCATGACAATTATAATACACTTCTAAGATATAGTAGAAATATCATTGTGCATTTATCACTTGGAGTCAGAAGGTTTATGCAACAAATATTAGCCTTTTATTTTTACATTTTTTTAATTTACATCTAAAAGCCAAGAGATTAAGAAGTCGTACATAGTTGTACATAAATAGGCTCTTCAACTACAACTATTGCTATTAGACTTAGTCTAATTACCACTATTTAATAACTAAGTACTTGGACTAAAATATATTGTACTTCTCCACACTCAAATTTTTATTTTTTTCTATGTAGACTTTGCTTTATGTTTCTTTTTTTTATTCCTTTCTTCAGCTACTTCACCTCTAGTACTTCTTCCTCATTCACAAGTGAGCTATGACAACATCCAGTAGAGGCCAAGGAAGTGGAACTGTACCACCTCCACAACAAAGCCAATATCGAGAAGTTTTTTTCAAATAAAACTCTGATAGTAATGAAACGGGTGTTATTACTAATACACAAACCCAATGTGTAGTGGATGCTAAAACCTTATAACTAGGAATTGATGAAATATTTTAACATTATTTTTTTGCTTTATCCCACCCCATATAATTACATTATTACCTATTGGATAACAAAATAAAAATGCTTTACACAAGCCTTTTGAATGTAGTTTTAAGATTAGTTAGCCAAAAGCCCAGTTTTAGTTGTTGACTAGTATACTTCGACTCCCAATAATTCAGTTCCTATTCAACCTCACTTTGTTTATCAAGAT
>CATIWM010488623.1:0-60671 GCA_949671775.1 Mallotus repandus
TTTTTTTATATTTGGATAAATTCAATTAGTTTTGTCAACATTATAATTTATGTTATATTTTAAATAAATTTTAAACTCATTGTATTTCAATTAGACAATTAAAAAAATATTTCTTTAAATTAGGCTATTTTAAAAAAAATATTTGAAAAATAATATATTTTAATTAATAATTTTATTTGTATTATAAAATATAATTAATTTAAGATAAAATAGAAAAATTTGTTATATTTTATCTTAAATTAATTATATTTTGTTATAACAACTAAAATTATATTGAAAATATGTTAACTTATTTTATTGTTCAAATATTTATTATAAAATAGCCTAACCAAAAAAAAATTATTTTTTTTAAATTTGTCTAATTTAAATTTGATACTTGGATAAATTTTTTTTGAAATTTAACACAAATTATAATACTGACAAAATTAATAATTTTTATCCTTATTTAAAATATTTTTTCATTTATGATATATTAATTGAAATTATATATTTAAAATTATTAAAAAAATCCTTAATTAGTTTTATTTATCATTGTTGATGTAACTAATAATAATGGCAAAACATTAGTTTTTCCCCTACATTTTTATTTTATTTTGGATTTTCCCCTAAGGACTCAATGTATGCCAAAATAATAGAGTGATGACTCAATATATACCAAAATAATAGTACGAGGACTCAATATGGATAAATAAAAGTGCCAAGGAAAATTTGAAATAAAATAAAAGTACAGACAAAAAAATTGGTGTTTTACCAAAAAAAAAAAAAAAAAGGCTTCTCTCATTGACAGACCCTTGTATTTGGAGCATCAACATTTTAAAAAAAAAAAAATTTGCGCTATACATAACATTGCCTAATATTTTCAGTTTGGAAAAAATTATAAATTTAGTATCTCAATTTTTATAGTTTTTCTATTTGAGTGTTTGAACTTTTTTTTTTTTTTTACAATTAAGTATCTGAACTTTAGAAAAGCATACCAATATAGTGTCTCCGACCAATTTAATATGACTCGGTGCTCAGTCAGATCAAACAGGATCTACTTTTATTTCAGTCATTAACCATGTCATTTGCCACAGGTGTTGTATTATTTAAAAAATAAAATTACCATTGTTCAATCATCCTCAATGTCTGCAGTGAAAGTTAATGTTTAGGTTATTTTTGTCGATTTATAATCTTTAATAAGGTTAATTTTATCCTTTAAATAATATAATACGCATGACACATGACATAACTAATAACTTAGATAAAAGTAAGTCATGTTTGATTTGATTCAGCAACTAGTCAACATTAAATCTACTGGAAATACTATATTGATATTATTTTCAAAAGTTCAGACACTTGATTGCAAAAATAAAAAAAAATTCAGATATTCAAATAAAAAAATCACAAAAGTTGAGACACTAAATTTATAATTTTTCCTTTCAGTATGTTTTATATATGAATAGTTATACGCATCGTATTTCGTGACGTCACATATATTTTTCCAATGTTATTTTAATTTTTTTTATTTTTTTAAATTTTTTTTTTAAATAATTTTTTTATTTAATATCTAAAATTTAAGGTGCATTAAGGTAAACATGTCGTGAGCTTATAATTTTTTAAATTTTTGAATTTTTTTATAATATAACTAAAAAAAAGGGAGGGACAAAAATATATATACCGCTGCTCGCAATAGTAATATATATATATATATATATGTGTGTGATTGTTTTGACTCCCCAATCACAATCCATTTCACGAATCAAGGGATTTGCTCTTGACAATTTTAGCTGGTACAAATGGAGTTGAGGGTCAAATGCTTATTTCTGAAGGGATTTCTTGTTCTGTTTTTTCTGAAGGGATTTCTTGTTCTGTTTGAGTGTATCAAGTATATGATTGTTCTTCTTCATTAAGACATTTAATAGAAATATTTTTGCTTATTTGCTTCATTCTGAACCCAATACTCCCACGATGCCTAATCCAAGTGACTTAGATGGAGGAACCTAAAATTTTTAGATGTCATGTTAAATTAGTCACAATTTCTGAAAATTTTACTTTGTTAAGTTTTACCGCTGAATTTAAATTTTTTTATTGCAAATTGAAGAAAATGAAGAAAAAATTGAATATCATCCCTCACTATATCCATAAAGATTTGACCATTTAATCAAACTAACTTAACAAAACTCATACATTAAAATATACTACACTTATATATATATATATATATATATTCCTTTCCTTTACTTAACAATTAATCTCTTACAAACACCAACTATTAGCAGTTACGAACTTGTGATCCATATAGAGCAAGCTAACAACTCAAAACTATCATATAAAACCTAAAAAGATAGCATT
The DNA here is from genome assembly GCA_949671775.1 of Mallotus repandus. Classification (NCBI taxonomy): domain Eukaryota; kingdom Viridiplantae; phylum Streptophyta; class Magnoliopsida; order Malpighiales; family Euphorbiaceae; genus Mallotus; species Mallotus repandus. The sequence continues at coordinate 2,332 of CATIWM010488623.1, forward strand.
ATTCTAAATTAAAAAAGTAAATTATATTTTACGTTTTCGAGGGAAAAGATCCAGTTTTGAAAATTATATATCAAAATTTATCACTCTTTTTCCTCTGATAAGGGCTCTGCTCAAAATTGTGTAATCAAACCCAGAAAATTTAAAACAAATTAGCTGTGAATTCATATTTTACGCACACGGAAAATAATATATATATATTTTAAAATAATTAATTAAATAATTTAAATAAATTAAAATTACAATTTAATAAAATATAAAATGAGAACTTAAAAAAATTATTATGGTAATTTAATTTTATTATTTTTATAAAGAGTACATATATATTTTTAATATGTATAGTAATAATAATATCTGAATAAATAAAAGAAAAAGAAAAAAAATAGTTGAAAAAAAGATATTTTAATTAGAATAAAAGAAGAGTAATACTTTAAATATAGTAGAATTAGAATGTTTTACGATAGGACAGAATATGTGCATTTTAAAATAAAAAAATTTTAATATTTTTTATAAAAAATATTGTGAATTTTAATAACTCAACATATATTAAACTTTTACACTATAATAGAGGAGAATAAGAAATGAAGAGGAATTATTCTTCCTCATTCCCCTTATAGAACGTAAAATTAATTACACCCCAAATTAAGGTGTAAAATATTTCAACTCCAAAACATATTGTAATTTATAATTTTATTTTTTTTTTAAACATTTCTCATCATTTTTCCTTTATTAATTAATTTTAACTTACCTTACACAATAAAAACTATTGTTTTTATTTTCTACTCTTCCCCTCCCTTCCCTTTATAGTTGTCATGCATAATGTTGAAAATGAAGCGAGATAAATGATAATTACGAAGAAGAATACTTATTATATTTTAAATTTAACAAATTTATATTTATATATATATTCTAAAAAAAACTATATACATATATATATATATATATACATACCAGGACCAGAGCAGTAAATGAAAAAAAAAATCAAGTATAGAACAAGTTGGGCGAGCCTAACCTGGATAGAAGCTGGAATATGAAATGGGTCTAATTGGATGGACCCTAGCCAAACAGCCCGTGAAGGATGCAAGCAAACCTACTTCAGCAGGCAGCAGACCGCATCAAATCACTCTCTTATCCACCGGAGAAATATTGATCCTCGAATGGCACTCAATCCTCTCTTGCTCAAGCTTCCCATTACTTCGCCGCCGTTTAGAACCACACAGTCAAACACTTCCTTACAATCAAAAGTGCCACCAATCTCCAGCTCCTCTGTAATCTTCCATCGAAAGCTCCAGACCACAAATTCAAAATCGATAAACGGAGTTTTGAAAATGAGAGCAGTGGAGGAGGGTAAAGAGAGCGCGGAATCCGAGGCAACGAAGGAGGAGGAGACGAGTGGTGGCGGTGGCAGTGGCGACGAGGTGAATAGTGAGTTAGGGGCGCAGATAAAGAAGGCGATGATGGAGAGGAAGAAGAATGGGGAGGAGAGAGAAGGCTTGTTGAGTGGAGTGGCCGAGGAAGTTCTAGAGATTGAATGGCCTGCTTTTGGTAGAGTGTTGGGGACTACTGGTGTTGTGCTTGCTGTTATTGCTGGCTCTAGTGTCGTTTTGCTTACTGTTAATGTCATTTTAGCTGAGTTGTCTGATAGAGTTTTTGCTGGCAGAGGCGTTCAGGATTTCTTTGGCTGATTTTTTTTTTTTCCGGTACAGGAATTCAATAGCTTTCAATTGTCATTTTAGAATGGTTGTCTACATAAAGTTGAGCAAGCAGAAAATAGCTTTGAAACGAACTTTCTGTGTATTTTTGTTATTTTCGTTTGTCATTCAGGATTTGCACGAAAACTTGCCAAGTTAACTCCTGATTCGTATACAAATCACTGAAGGTTGTGCCATTCCAGTTTCCAAAAATAATAAACGAATTCAACGTAAAAACAAAACATTTTTGCTCTTCTGCTTTGCGAATAAAAATTTTCAGCACAAATAGTTGTTACTGTCATTCAAGAAAGGATCGACGCAATCTCTATTTCAGTAATTATCACCTAGTCTACAATCATGATCAACAAACCTCATACCAGTATCACCACAACAAAATGTGAAATGTCATCAAACATGTCTGAGAAACTATAGAGAAGGAGGGATGACAAATTACAAAATCTATCATTCACTTGAACCTGCCGGACCCACAAGAACTCCTTGAGAGGAGCCCTCTTTCTTGCCCCCATCATCACTCTTCACCTCATTTTCAGGCTTTCTTATCCTGATCTTGTATTTAGCTTCAAACTCAGCAATATCTTTTTTCTTTTTCTCTAATGCCTCATTAAGCCTTGTTATTACCTCCTCAATTCCCTCTTTATTGCGTTGGACAGCAGGCAAGACCTCTTTGATGGTTCTCTCAACCAGTACACCTCCAATCATTCTATAGCACCGTCTAGATTGGTCAAGAGGTTGAATAGCATTAATAACCAAGGAATGCTCACTCACTTCCATCTCAAGTTCAGTGATCTTTGAGTAAATTTGATTCAGTTCAGATCTCATAGCAGTGTATGCATTGACGACTGCTTGCTCATTTATTGGTTCATTCCGATCACCTTCATATTTGCTGGCCATGATTCTCTGCAAAGAAAATAGAACGATTAGCAATAAAATCAAATCATCCCACCTGAACTATACCAAGGTTCAGTTGCCAAATAGAAGAGCAACTCAAAATTCAAATCCAAAATCTGCATTGCAATTGTTTAATTGTCAACAAATATCAGCGTTCAGTTCATTTTTAGATCAAAGAATCAAAATTTATTTCTATCCTTTCACATAAAATGATATCTTCCACATACCGACAAAGCTCTCCGCTTTCAATCCATTTTTAGCTCTAAGCATCAAACTTTATCATAAATATTTCTAACCTTTTTCATCAAATGAGCTCTGGTGCACACTGACAAAAAATATTGTTAAACCAAAGGATATCACCAAAGAATACGAGAATTTCTTCTAAGTGTTAGATTATCATCTGTGATCCATATGATTCTACTAACAAATTTTGAAAATAATCAATGAAAATATGATCAACACTCACCAGATACATTATCTTTGGTATTGTTGCCCGAGATACTATCAGGACCAGCATAACAAAATAAGCTTTCATTTGTGCTTTTATCTAGGTTCAAATATCACTCTACTCTGGAAAAATCGATTTGATAAATGAAACCTTAGTTCTACACTGTATAACACATTAAAAACCACCGCTAAACTGGATGCAAGAGGCTCTAACAGCGCTTGTTCTTGAAATTTTGCAACAAAATGTAATCATATTAACTGAAAATCAACAAAATGTAATCATATTAACTGAAAATCATCTAGAAGAAGTGAGCTAAGCGATTAGGGTTTACGAGATCCAAATCCATCATAGATTAGATTTATTTTGCACCTTTTCAACATTTTATAACTTATTCATTCGCGATTATAGTTTCTTCATTGATTGAATATTCGCAGAAACTAATGATTCCTCTAGCAAATTTTGCTGATAAAAGAACTAAAGCAAAACCAAGAGCCTGCAAATGAACGGAGAAAAAAAAAAAGGAAAAAACAAAGAAAATACCTGATGGAGCTGCGAAGACGCACGCGGCGAGGAACTGTAGTACTTTGCGCTAGTTAGAAATCAAGAATCGGAAGCGAAGCGAAAGAGTTGCCAACCCAAGAAGGGTTTTTGTATTAAGCTGGCAAAAAAGAAAAACGGAAGAAGAGAAGGGGTTTCCCGTTTTGAAACGTTTACCAAGATGAATTTTCTTTTAAGGAAATATTGTACGAGTTCTTTTTTTTTTTTAATTTTCCAATTACAATTATAGGCTTCAATTAATTTTAGACAATTTTTATTTTTATTTTTGTTAAATTCAGATAAAAATATATATCAAATACAAAGACATCAATATGGTCAAGTGGTTAAAAAATTTAACTTAGGTTTGAGTCTCTCAATTTTCATTTCAATAGTGCTGAGTTGTATTGTACTGAAAAAAAATTATCAATATATAATAAATTAGTTATTTTTTTTGAATAACACAAAAAAAATTAAAAATGAGTTTTTTAAATAAATAATAGAATTTAAGTGATTTACTTTTTCATCACAAAATGAAGAATGAAGACGAGAGGTTAAATTCTCTCCTTATGGGGCAAATTAAAAAATGAGTTTATAGCTTAGAAGTGAAGAGAATAGTACATGATGTTTAAATTTTGCGATTTGTTTTAACTAAAGTTAGATCCCATTAACAGAAGAAAGAATGGATACCATGAGCTAAGTATATGTACATAAAATGAGTGGTAATTTTATGAGATTGTGAAGGATAAAAATGATTATTATGTAATTTGATTTTTAACAAACTACAATTATAGTGGCATAATAAGGAAAAGCAATTATGACCAAAAAAAAAAAAGGAAAAGCAATACATTAGGAAGTTAGTAAATTGTATTTTGCAAAGTCATAATAATATTTTTCCTCCTATTATTCTGATCTAATGTCCAAATCCTTACATATATAGCAGGAAATTTGCTGTTAAGTTCTCTCTTTTTTCAAATTTGTAACGGAACAAAAAAAATAATATCTTCACATAATTATTTGGGAAGAACAATTAAAATTGAATAATCAATATTCTAATAGGCCAAGAAATTAAATTATACATAGAAAATAGAGAGGAAACAAGAAAATATAATTCTTAGCAATAGAACACAAAACTAAGAATTTTTTTTTAATACTGCAACAACAACCAGACTTGAAATGCTCTTTCAAGCAAAAGACTTTGAACAATTTTAGCTGAATTTTATTTGACAGAAGTCACTTTACATTTTTTACCGCAATCCTAAAATAGCATTGCAGCAAGTTCTAAAAATCAGTGAATAGCTCAAGGCTCAAAGGTCATGCTTTCAGCTTCCCTTCTCAGTGATTCAAACAGCACGGACGACAGATACCTTTCTCCAAAGCTTGGGAAGACCATCTGCACAGATTGACAGTTGATGGAACCAACCAATTTCAGATTCCAAATGTCGTTAATTTTTGTCATGGATGTGTCTTTAAATAACAGCATAACACCCAGGAAGCAACTTTCTGAAGGGCAGAAAGTTAAGCTTCAGGCATGCCAGGAAATGTCTATAAACAGAAATTTGAAAGGGAATTATAGGACTTACAACAATGAGTTTTCCAGCATTTTCTGGCCTTTTCGCAATCTTAATTGCAGCAGCAGTAGCTGCACCGCATGATATTCCCACCTGCATCAGGAGTTCCCGTTACCAGATGAAATGAAATGGACAAAAGGTATCATAGAAATGGTGTCTGAATTGCATGCTAAAGTTGCTGTTGGAGACATTTTGGGCTGGAAACTTACTAGCAAACCTTCTTTCAGAGCAACGAGTTTTGCAGTTTCAATTGCTTCTTGACTTGATACCTGCAGAAATATACTACTCAGTTGTAGAAAAGCTTCGAACATTACAGGATCAGGATATGAAACAAAATCACAATTCATATCCGCTTAATAAGTGCAACTATCAGGTTTCAAGTAAAGATGGAAAGCACTACTAGCAATTCAAGTCCATGAAAATAAGTGTTTGTACTTTTCAGGCATTGGTCAATCACATTATTTGCTAATCATAGGCAAATCTACGCTTATGAAGAGCTTCATAATTGTCAAGTAAACAAAAAGTAAGCAAACACCCGAACTTTACTTGGAGGACTTCATCGATGATACTGACTTCCAAAACTCCTGGGACAAAGCCAGCACCTATTCCTTGAATCTTATGTGGACCTGGTGAACACAGACAAATATATATATACATAAAGCAGCAATACATCCCAGTACGAGGAATTGTCTAACAGATGCATCTCTTTAATTATAACTAACCAGGTTTTCCTCCAGATAAAACGGGGCTTTCAACTGGTTCAACACCATACAGCTGCAGAAAATTTAAGGAAACAAATAAGAAACTGACACCTGAAGCAGATACAAGTTACACCTTTCGTGAACTTTTATGCATTCTGATGAATGAATTGCACTATTAATTGACATTTACAGTGGATGATGGACCCCACCTTAATGTTAGGATTCTGCTCTTTAAGGTACTTTCCAGCACCTGTAATGGTTCCTCCAGTACCTATCCCTGAAACAAGGGCATCAATTTTCCCTCCTGACCCTTTCCATATCTCAGGTCCAGTAGTCTCATAATGTATCTACATTGAGAGAAAAAAAAAATTCAATCGAGTCAACTAAAACTCTACATCCAGCTGCACGTAACAAAACCGAAGTATTGAATCAAGAGAATAAAAAACCTTAGGATTGGCAGCATTTTCAAACTGCTGGAGCATATAAGCATTAGGTGTTTTGGCTAAAATCTCCTCTGCCTTTTGAACAGCACCTTTCATGCCCTTGGCAGGATCAGTCAGAACCAACTCAGCTCCAAAAGCACGGAGAATAATTCTTCTCTCAAGACTCATTGATGCAGGCATTGTGATAATAAGCCTGTATCCCTTGGCAGCTGCCATGAAAGCTAATCCTATACCCGTATTTCCACTTGTAGGCTCAATCAGAACACTCTTCAACAACAATTCACAAGAGCCAGTCAAAATCCGCAGCATAAAATTCCACAACATAACACACCCCATAACTCTTTCTCCCATACAAAGAAACACATTCATTTCTAAAACAAAAACAGCTCAAAAAACTGACCAAATACATAACTAACCTGCCCTGGTGTAATGAGGCCTTTAGCCTCTGCATCTGCAATCATGCTGTAACCAATCCTGCACGTTGGTCCACAAACAATAATCAGTACCCATCAACAACAAGAAGCAACCCAATTTTAATTTCAAGGATCCCATCAAATAAAATTGCAAATCAACCATAATAAATCACAGCTAAAACCAATGCAAAAGGAAAAAAAAAGAACCTGTCTTTGACACTAGAGCATGGTTCCATCATCTCCAGTTTAGCAGCAATACGAGCAACACAACCATCCACAACATTGTTAAGATATACCAATGGTGTTTTTCCAATTAGCTAGGAACAAAAGGAGGGAAAACAAAGGAACATTATAAGCAAATGCAAAAGAACATCACATTCATAAGCGAGATTGAATTTTTCAGCCACCAGCTGGAAATCAATAACTTACTTCAGTTACATCTTTAGCAATTTCATCTTTCTCAGCTGCCATAATTTCCGATTACTACAATTCATTGACAAAAAATAAAATGAACAACCAAAATTAGTAAATAACATCAAATTCAAATCACACCTGCAGAAATTTTAAAAACAAAAAAGGCCCAGTTCCACTTCTTGGCAAAACTTGTAGGAAGGCACAACCTTTTTGAAGCCATTTATATATATAAACATGTGACTTGCATTATTAGCACACATATGAGCAGTAATACTAAGGAGGGCGAAGAAGAAAAATGATCACCTTTGGAGGAATTGACAATGGCAAAGAAAATTTACAGAAGAAGAGAGCAATGATAATATTGGCAATGGTTTATGATATATATGTATATTAGTAGCGTGGTGGTTATGGTAATAGCTGCAGATATGAGATATTATTGAACAAAGATGGAAAAAAAATCGGAAGATCTGTTGTAGTTACAAATCAAAATGTGTGGAAAGGGTATGTACCTAGCCTGACTTAACGACCATGACCATTGTGATGTGATCAGTTGGCTCCCAAATTAGCTGAAGACATCTATGTATTGTGAGAATTCAAAAAACAATTTTTGTAGTTTTGTGTTTATATATATATGTACATTTTTTCACAAATTAAAATTTTGTACTTTTTTTTTGAAACCATAAATTTTGTACTTTTAATGCATTAAATTTCGTTACTAATATTATCTTTTTGGCTCTTGATTTACCGATTTTTAATTCCGTTTGTATAAATAGACATTTGTATATTTTTTTTAGTTTATGTTTGTTATTTGTATATGATTTATTATTTATTGTTATTTAAAGATTGAATAGACAAGTGGAAACATTTTTTAACATATAAAAAAATTGTGAATTTATTTTCTAAACGGATTTTTAATTCCGTTTGTATAAATAGACATCTGTATATTTTTTTTTACTTTATGTTTGTTATTTGTATATGATTTATTATTTATTGTTATTTAAAGATTGAATAGGCAAGTGGAAACATTTTTTAACATAAAAAAAAATTGTGAATTTATTTTCTGATAGAAAAAATACTCAAATTATGAAAAGTCGTACTTTTAAAAAAAAAAAAAATATGTCCTAAGATTTCACAATTGAATTACTTCTTTTATGGACACATATGTGTATTTATATAAATAGAATTAAAAATTATTAGATTAATCTTTATTTAATTATGGTAATTGTTATCACTGTTTTATTTTATTATAAATTATATATGTCACTGATTATAATTAAATAAAAATTAATTTAACAATTTTTAATTTTATTTGTATAAATAAATCCAACAATAACATTTTTAGTCTTTAATTTAAAAAAAAATAACATTTTAGTTTTAGTCCTTATTTTTTTAATTTACCACTTTGTTTTCACTCTAAGAGAAAATTAGCCAAAATACCAAATCCCATCTAAAGGAGAGCAAACATTCAACTTCAATAGCAAAACCTTATCCGATCAAGCACCACAAATCACTTCAATACTCACAAAAAGCTTCCCTCACTCCCCACCTCAAAAAAAATTGCCATGGCAGCCCTTCATTTCACTCCCTCTCCCTCTCCCTCTCCTTCTCCCTCCTTCATTCTCACCAAACAAGGTCTACCCACCAAACTTCCTTCCCTCAGACTCAACTACATAAATGGCAGATCCTTGAAGACTGTTGTAAGGTCCTACAAAGTGGTGATTGAGCATAAAGGTCAATCCACAGAGCTGGAAGTTGAACCTGATGAGAGCATTCTGTCCAAGGCATTAGACTCTGGCCTAGAAGTGCCTCATGACTGCAAACTTGGTGTATGCATGACTTGCCCAGCAAAGTTAATTAGTGGCACGGTTGATCAGAGCGAGGGCATGCTTAGTGATGATGTGGTGGAGCGTGGCTATGCACTGTTATGTGCCGCTTACCCAAGGGCAGATTGTCGCATCAGGACCATTCCTGAAGACGAGCTGCTGTCGTTGCAACTAGCAACAGCTAATGACTGAAATAAAATCTAGGTGCTTGATGTTTCAGTTAAGAATTTTGATATTGAGTACCAAACTTAAGTGCAATCTTTGTCATGGGTATCTCTTATCATGGAAATGTTGAATAGATTTTTGCTTCTTGTTCTTTGTGTATGCTGGCCTGGCCATGCTAGGGCATAAAGAAAAACGAAAATGAAGGCATTTCTGGCATCATTCTGAATTCACAGAATCATCTCACCGAACAAATTTTCTAGTGAATATCATTCAAATTCTAAGAGAATTAATTTTTCGTTGAATTGATACGGGAATGGAATAGTGAGGCAGCTGCTTAAATTTACATAAATATTATCTGATGAGGCCTTCAACAGCTTTCTGCAGTTAACCTACGAATATTTTCTCAGATGAAGATAGAAACTTTTAAATCATTGACATCCAACAAGTTTAATCAGACTGTTAAAACATCAACGCTTGCAAGAAAAAAGATAGGTCTTAATTTATTCATGCATTTACATGTCACAATTACAAAAGATGATCAAAGAAGCAATATTGCAAAGCCATTCTTGCTTCCACATCAGCTTTCTTAACACACTAGTCTGTATAGTCAATTGGGAGGCTCCTGTGCTTCTTATTGTTCCAGCAAATATGAATTAGACGTAACCAAATTCTAAAAGCTGCAAGCTTTTCCATTATGACGCAAGTCTAATCCCAGGAAGCAGAACTGCTATATCCGTAAGACCATTGCAACTCAACCCAAAGTCATTGGAATGATACTCTTGAGAAGGACGACAAAGACTCCTGCAGTTGCTATGCAAGTCATGTTTCAGGATTGCCTCCGAAAATTAGTTTCAAGAATCAAAGATGTGATGTTTGCAATGAAAACTACAGCCGTGATACAGACCCAGAAGTGAAAAAAAATGAGTACACAACCAACCAGGAAATAATGCTCTATGCAGTTGATGAAATTCTAGCCTTTTGATGATTCCTCTGCTTAAGCTTCACTTTCACATTTATTCCATTATCAATAATAGACTGAAGCACAATCTGAAGCTTACCCTCTAATCTCTCTCCTCTCCTTGGCGTGTAAATGATATCATGAATATCATCAGCCAGTGCTCTCTGTGCTAGAATTGCTCCCACAGTAGCACAAGCAGCTGCATTCTTCGTTGAAGGCAGATCAAATTTCAAATCTTTTGATATTGAATGTGCCACAGCTACAACCTTGCTTGTAACACGATGAATAACACAGGCACGAACAGAGGCTTTTGAAATGTAAATGTCCAGGCAGAACGGCTCATGGTAAGGACCAGTAAGCTGATTGAAAGTTGGAGTTCTAACTTTCTTTTTCTCAACACCGCTAGAAGCATGCATATCATCAACAAAATGTGAAGAATAAAGCTTTTCATTTTTAGCAGTCTTAGAGAGCTTTTCGGCTTTTGGGTTTTCCTTCTTTTTTATTTCTTTAGGATTATCACTCTTCTTTGAAGATTTCTTCTTGTGAAAATCAAAGCTATACTCTTCAAACTCTTTGGAATTTCTGTCAAGCTTATAGAAAAGGTTGCCTCGAATTCTCATGCTATCAATCTCATCAAAATCAGAATCACCCTGCAAAGATGCTACATCATTTACCCTCTCATCAAAAAAATCTGCTTCTGTAGCAGAACGCATTTCTTTCAATTCCCTCTCTAATGATCCTTGCCACAAATGAGTCAAACCCGATTTAACTTGCCAAGTATCATTGTCCACGAGCTCAATATCATAACCACTAGAAGAGGGTGTCACATTGCAGAACAATGGAGAAAGATGAATATTACTAGAGTAATTGGCAGTTTGTGATGCTATAGTGGCTGCGCCATTTGTCTTATCAACGAAAGCTGATGAAGCCTTTGAACAGAAACTATACACTCTTGATTGTAGACACGAACTTACTAACGAGGCGAGATAAGTGGGTTTTCTCAATAGTGTTACTGTTAATGTCATCTTGAGTATGGATGAATTAAGAATATGCCAGAAGGAGGGGAAAGGAGCGGATAGTCTGATCGGTAAAAACATCAAACACTTGGTAGGCGATGCGAGGGCCATACCATAACCTATTCCATAGTTTTCGACCCTTAAGAAACCTTCAAAAACCTCTAAGCAAACAGAGTGTAAGTAGCAGATAATCAAGAAAATCGCAGTCTTGCAACGTAGGATGGATGAGGAGCCGGTGAGCAGAGGATGTAGAGAGTAATCGACCTCGGTTTCCACTTATCCAATGGCCTTGAGTTTGAGCTCGGGTCTAAAAGATGGAGCATGGTCTTTTTCTCATGGGAGTTTTATCAGTCAATTTTTTTAATAGGAAGTAAGAGAATAAAATATAAAACAATCCTATCCGGATAGAAAAATTCAATAACAGTAAAAGACTCATATAATCCTATACTTGAGCTGTAAAAGAAAAAAAAAAGGAAAAAAATATTATTAATAACCTAAACATCGTTTCCTATAAACACTTTAAAAGACTAAATATAATATATTACAGGATAAATTTTATTTGGTAAGATTTATCCTAAAATATATTTTTAATAATTTGATTTCTCAACAATTTTAAGATATTAACAAAGAGCTATTATTACATGCAAGAAATTAATTGCATGTTGGCTTTAGCTTTGGCATTACATGATCATTTTTGCCATGGAATTTCTTTAATGGCTTTGCATCTTTATTAGCTAAATATAGCAGGCCAATACACCTTTTCACCCTTGAACTTTTCAATTTTAACCTATTGCACCTCTTAACTATCATTTTTTTCTATAACACATCTTTACTCCTATTTTAGACCCATGTCACCCCTCTTTTTAGCAACAGTAATCGCATGGATAAAACATGCGCTGACATGGATTAAGTTATATGACATGGCATCCATGTCATTTTAGAGCAATTTTTTAACCTAAGTTCAAACAGATATTTTTTTTAACAAACTTCATTGATTAAAAGATATTACAGTATGTGATCTTTCTAGAGAAGATCAAGTAAAACAGGATGAACATTAAAAACAGAGTCATTAAAAACTAAACCAGAAGAATGCCTAGTCAACCAATCAACCATTTAACTGGCTTTCCATCTAATGTAATTAAAGCTTACATTACAATGAAGAAAAATAAGACTTGATATTTGTAACCCAACAACTTCCAACTCCCACGGCCTCACCTCTGAAAGAGCTGAACAAAGGTTAATTGCATTCAAGCAATCTGACTCAATGATAAAATGCCAGTTGTGGTATTTACTGGCAAAAGCAACAGCTTCACGGATTGCCAACAATTCAGCATATAAAGGAGACTTACACTGGAAATGCTTCACAGTAAAATGAACAAAAAATCCTATATGGTCCCTGAAAATATGAGGTAAAAACTATGTGATTAAATCAAAATCCCCAAATGCTTGAAGAAACCCTAACCCCTTTTCTCCAAAAATGAATAGTTTCAGAAGGGAAAGTCGACTGAGTAAGCAATTTTTTGAAATATTCTTATATAACCCAGATGAAGCACTTGTCCTTCGAGATATAGTGTCATTCACATCCAAAATTGAGGGCATCAGTTCATTCAAAAGCTCTAGTGAGAGCCCCTTAGCATCTTCCACACTAACTCGTTTATAACACTAGAACTTCAACAACATACCTAGTAATCAATGCAACTATTTTCAGTCATTATCCCCAGTTAATAAGGGAAAAACCTTACTAATCTGAAGCCTCTTCAACATGTTTCATTTTGACTGTGGATCCATCCTCTTTGAAACCACTACCAAAACACATCCAGCAGCTGCACCCTAAAGCTACTAAGATTCCCCATCAACCAATATCAACTAAAATAGCAAAGGAATAAAAGCATCATTCATAATCAACTTAATTTCAATCCATGAAATATATCTACTCATTAAATCTAAGAAGAACACCCCCAAGTTGTACAAAAGTAAAAATATAATAAAAATTACAGTCCAATCTCCTAAAGGATCAAAAAAATTATATCAAACCAGAAGTAGAACTATACTCGACACTGATGACTGAATCACCGCCCCTAATTTTTGTGTACAAGCACAAAAATTAGAAAAACCCGTTGGACATTGGATTATGATATAGGTGAGAAGGCTAGTCACGGTCGGAGGTGAGAATATGACCGTGAATGGCTTGAATGCGACGTTAAGCTGAGTCCATAGATAACAATGATATTTTTCAGCAGTTGCAGAGGCAGCAGCAACAACAACAACTAACAAATAAAAAGAAAGACGTCTGTATAGTGTGTTTTGTTTGTTTGTTTCCCAAAAATTATGTGCGAGAGAGATAATAAGATAATAAGATCTCTCTGATTCTTCTCTCTCTGTCGAGCTCTGTGTCTTGCGATTCCAATGGAATTACTTTTGAATCAAAGAAAATTGCAAGATGATGTGCTAAGGAAAATGAGAGAAAACAAATAAACGGAGATCGAAATAAAAAGAAATTGCTTTACAAATATAACTGAACAGAAAAAAAATTAAGAAAAAGGGCAGATGTTAGGGTTCGGTCTGGTATGAGAGGAAGAAGGAAGATGTTATGAAGGAATGTGTTTTAGGTCTTCAACAAGCTCCACATCATATATGTTTTGCTGTTAACGCGCTCTGCATCGTGTGGAAACACGCATCAATCCACCCTGGCAGACCAGATGTTCAATGAAAATACGTTCATTATCTTTAAGGGTAACATGGGTCCAAAATTGGAGTAAAGATGTGTTATAGAAAAAAAATGATCGTTGAGAAGTGCAATAGGTTAAAGTTAAAAAGTTTAGGAGTGAAAAGGTGCATTTGGCAAAATATAGCATAACAAAAACTTAAGGAATATAAAATTGTGTCAATAATTCTTGGTTTGTAGCAAAATTTGGCCGATTAACAGTTATTTGTGTGATATTTTAAGGTCGTGAACTATCAAATGAGCCCTTTGCATAATGTTTTAAAGTCTCAACCTCAACCATTTTATGTCTCTCTTAAGAGTGTTCTCTCTTAAGTAGAGATTTTTGGTTTTAGAGTTGTCTGGTTTTAAGTCCAAATATCCTTTCCCTTTTATTATCATCCTCTTTCCCATTTTTCTATCAGCATTCATGGCATCTAGTAGCTCAGCTCAAAATCCTCTTCTACTGAAGCAATAAGAGAAGGTTGTCAATACTGATGAACCTGCCCTCGAACTTGAGCTCACCACAGTATCTAAACCACTAGTTCAACTCAAAAATCATCTAGTGGGGAAAATTTATAGCTCAAAAAACTTCACACCTCAATTTGTTCAGCAAAAACTTGCCTAGGTATGAGGATTTGTATCACATTTTCAGGTAAAAGCTTTGAAGGAAAGGAACACATACGTCTTTATCTTAGCTAAATCGAAAGAATGTCAATGTATTCTTCAATGGACAGTCCATAGGCATTTGCTGGTGTTAATTGAATAGGATCCACACTTAGCGGAAAAAGACTTAGACTTCTTAATTGAATGCTTCTAGATCCAAATAAACGGTTTACCTCCCAACCAGATATGCCCTAAGAATGCAAAAAAGATGGATTCATTTTTTTTTATCAAACTTGAGGAAATAAATAACACTATCTATGCTGGAGAAGGTTTTGATCATGTCCTTCGGCTTAAAGTTCAAGTCAGTCTTACAAAACCCCTTCCTTTTCGATTTAAGAAAAAATCTCCAAACTCATCTAAATGGATAACGGTGCAATATGAGCCCCTGCCAATTATTTGCCACATATGTTGTTTTTTCAACTATATCGCATAAAATTGCCACCGATTCTAAACGCAAGAGGAAATAACTTTCCAAGTGCAGAACTGTCTTGACTACTGCCCCTGGATACATGTTAATCCAAGGAATTCAAGCCCCTTTAGGGTAAGTCAAGGTCCTCCTCCAAAGTTAAGTCTGGCTGAGCTCTCACAACAGTTGGATAACTTATCTTTGAAGCATCCATCAGCAGAGATGCGAGAAGTTCCTGATCAGAAGCATTGAACCGAATAGATATAGTCTGAGACTCATCACTTGTTGCTTCTGGGTGAAGCATCCACTACAGCTCAGCGCAGTGATGAGTCACTCCCCTACTACCTACCATTTGGGACAAAGGATACTTGTCAGCGTAAGGAAGTCATACCTGCTACTGAATGTATCATCAGTGAAAATCAAGTCATACTTGCTCCAGTTTCCAACGTCAGCAAAAATTAAGGTAAAAGTAAAAAAGAAGCATGTGAGCCTATGAAAGTGATTTCCCAAGGAACAATTGAAGGAGAGGCCTCCCTTCCCAAATAAAAAATCTCAGGACAAGAGCAGCCTTCTCAGGAATTGGGCCCACACGAGCAGATGTCCAACTCGAACAACAACTTGTTAGAACAAATGGAGAAGGCTTTACTATCATTGGACTTCTCGATAGGCTTGGAAAATCAGTCCAATGACAATGACAAAGCATTGAAAGCCCATTTTAGGAAGATAAGGAAATTCAAGTTAAAGGATTTGGCTAGAAATTCTCCTAAAAAGCCTACAACTGAGACAAGTGGACATGAAGAAGAAAGCTCTCAGGAAGCTCACAAGGCTTCCCCGTCCACCAATTAAGCAAGCCTCCTAGCCTTGTTAGGCTTTGAAGTCAAAAGCATTACTAGAAGATTCATGTTTTAGTAATCCTTATGACTTCCATTTTGGTCTTTTTGCTTTTAGTTTGTAGTAGTTTTATGTTTATGAATGTTGTTTTCAAAGTGGCTATCGAGTGGTTAATAGCCCTTTTTGGGATGGATATTTGCTCATCCCTTGTATTTTGTACCTTTACCTTAGGGTAGTTGCTTGTTAACTCGCTCATTTTTGTTCTTTCAATTTTTATGAAATCATTATTCTAAAAAAAAAAGTCTCTACCTCAGTCTAATTTTTGGCTAGTGTGGTCATTTTCACATAATAATTTTGGCTAGTATGGTCATTTCCACGTATTCTTATAATGTGTAGTAGTAGTAAAGGATAAGGTTAATGACTCCTATGGTATCCATGGTGTTGGAGCTTGGTTCTCCAGTTGTATTGGCTTGGTTGGCCTCTCTCTTTTACGAAATTTCTGCCTTAAAAAAAGTTCAATTTTTTCAAATCATCTTTAGTAAATTTCACACGCTGGTTTTGTGTGTTATGGGAGTGATATAGATCTAAAATAAAAGTTTAGAGATTTTATAAGGTAAAATGAAAATTGAAGTGTATTATAGTCCAAAAGGGTAAAGTACAGGGTAATAACAAGTGATAATATGACGTATATATATTCAAAAGTTTGATTTAAAGTTGTTCAATACTAGGTCAAGTTGCTGTCAAGTGAGAGAAAATACTCTCTCTTTGAGTGTTTCCTGATTCTTAAAGCCAGTGAAACTTAAACAAGTTGTTATTGTTATGCTTGTTTTCGTCATGCTACAGTGCATTAGTGTTCGAGAAGAGCTGCAGAAGAAGCATGGTGCTTCATCGAAAGGAGAACAATCAATGAATTCCAAAGCCAAACCTGCACTGATGATGGTAGGTTTGAAAGGATGTGCTAGGAAAGAGATTCATTGTGGGATTCAAAGGATAAAGTTCAAGGATTAGCTCTTCCTACTCTCTGCATTAATTCTCCTAGAAAACGTCCCCCATCCCGTAATACTTACCACCTTATCATTTCCCTTTCATTCTCCAAGCTCACTTCAACTCCCTTCACATCCAGGTAGCTTATCAAATCTTATAACAGTTTCAAACCTTAGCTTTTCTAACTATGCCCTGTCAACTGATGGTGATAGCTGGATCAATTCCCCTCGACATCATTACAGCATAGTTATAGCCATGGTTCTTAAAATTGCCAAGAATTATATCGGCTTTCTCTATGGCTGCTCCTCACACCATTCAGAGATCCTCACTCAAGATAGGATCTTTGCTGAAGGCTTCTAGTTTTAACAACTAAGATCGAAGAACACCTTCATCTTAAAATACTCAACTCAGGAAAATAAAAAGAGAGCCAGTTACACTGAAGAACTGGACTTCTCAGTAGAGATCATGTGGATTATTATCAGAGCAGATCATGTGGAACACAACCTGAAGCAACAAGATCAGTTCTTCTCGAAGTAGTTCCTATCACAGGAAATAGCTAGGCCAAACCTCATGGAAGCATGTCTGCCTCACTCTCCTATCAAGGTTATTGGCTTCAGTAGGACTCTGACAGACAAGGCATTTCGTATAGGAGAAGGAATCCTCCACACAGAATTCACGTTGATCACTGTAGAAGTAATCTGTAGCAGTATTAATTACCTGGAATCAGGCAATCTCTCGCAACCCCAGGGAAAGCACTCACCTCAGCTAATTAGGCTTCATGGTAAGAGAATGGACTTAGTTCATACTCCAAGCCCAACTAGCTCTCTAATTCTAACTACCTATACGGCGATCCAGCCCAAAGTTAAACTGAACAAAGAGAGAATTTGACAACTCAAATTTTAACCTATGCCATTGGCTAGGCCTTTCAAGGCAACCCTACCAATCAACTAAGCAATCTTATCTATAACGGTAGCCCATCAGGCCAATTTATCTTGAGCACAATGCTAGCTCTACCAATCAGCCACTCCCCTGCTGAAAAATTTGAATATGTTTTATTGTCCATGGACTCTCTGTTTGGAAGCAAGATAATTAGGAATCTCAAGCTCATAGTTTTTACAAGAGCCACACAAGGCAAGGTAATAGCATAAGCAACACCGAATCTCTTCAGGACTCGGTTGGTTCTCCAACTGCTTGTTAAGGATTTATGTCATTTATTTGTTTTGTTGCTTAAGGCATTAGCCAACTTAGTTACCGTCCTATTTATGTACTGCCTCTTTGGCTCTTTCTCTTAATGAATCATCTTTATTTGGTTGTTTAAAAAAAAAAACCCTATAATCGTTCCAATTATGTTCTCAATGGTCACATGGGGAGATATGTGCAAGGTGCTCTCTGAAGCAAAAAGTGCGCTCTCTTGAGCTTTGTTAAGTTCACCTAGTTTTCTTAGTTCAAGTTATCCCCATTTACTTTCCTATCGACCTCGTTCTTCCAATCATTTAATGGCTTCATCTTTTACTATTAATAATCCTCCTTCTAACCACCTTGAACTGCCTTAAGACACCAACTCTGAAACCTCTCCTGAATTAGAGCTTACAACGGTAGCAAACCCATTACTTGAGAAGCTAAAAAATCGATTAGTGGAAAAACTGTATAGTTCAAGATATTTCTCAGCCCATCTTGTCCAACAGACCTTAACACAAGTATGGGGTTTCGCTTCCCCATTCAAAGTCAAGGAGCTGAAAAAATGAAACATATTTGGGTTTATTTTTTCTCGACAGGAAGATTGCGATCAAGTGAAAAAAAAGGGTGCCATGGACAATCCAAAGAAATCTTCTAGTCCTTAAAGAATGGGAACCTTCGTTAACAAAAGAAGATCTTGAGTTCTCCTCCAAATGCTTCTGGGTTCAGATAGATGGACTACCTCTGAATCAAATCCGTCCAGAAAATGCAAGGAAGATTGTTGAATCCATGTTCATAAATCTTGAAGAGATGGATGACACACTTTATGCTAGGGACACCTTCTATCATGTCATGCACATCAAGGTACAAATTGATTTATCCAAACCACTACCTAGAGGATTCAGAAACAAAATTGGATCAATAACCAAGTGGATAATGTTTCAATATGAAAAGCTTCTTAGTCTCTGTCAGCTTTGTGGGTATTTCGATCATAACACAAGAAATTGCCACAGATTCACAACTCAAAAAGAAATAACATACAGAGTCAACAATATCCTTGATTACGGTCTTTGGATCCACGCTGGTCCTAGGAAAACTACTGCATTTTGGGTAAGCCGAGGAATTCAGCTGAGTCATGATCCAGCGAAATTTTTTCAAAAATTTGGAAGTCTGTCCTTGATAAGCAAGCCAAGGGAGGCGCGTGGGAAGCTGAACGAAAACCAACAGATTGAGAGGGAATCGAATCGAGAATCCCATTTGCTGCTGGTGGCAGAAGTTTCTCTGCCAGGGAATGGCAATCGTGACAAGCTATCCTACTCTTTAGAGTCGGCTATCTTTGAACCGTGTCAGGGGAAAGATACACCTAATGCTCCTAACCTTTGCAGAGCAGGTTCCCAAGGAAAGAGAAAGGATACTTCACGTGACATCACCGAACCGAATGCTTGTGCTCTCTCCAAAGATACAACAGCCTCTCCTAAGGCTAAACTTCATAAATGTGGGGAAAACAATCTTAACTTTGAGACTAAAGACAATAAGCCCATCACAAACCCAAGCATCTTGGAGCAAATGAAAGTTGCTTTGTTGACTATGGGATCCTTATTAGGCCCTGGCAACAAGATCAATTCCAATGGGAAAAAAGCCATGCCTAATGCAAGAAAAATAAGGAAATTCAACATGAAACATCTAGCTAGGATCAATGCTGGGATAGCAAGCCAAGCCAATGCCCAAGTTAGTAATCAACCTCAGCAGTAGAGTGACACTCTCCCTCTAACTGATATCAACCTGTAGCTTTGCTTGAGCCGTGTTTGGCTCTAGGAGTCAAAATAGTTACTATTATTCGGTTAGGTTTTAGTAACCATAGTGACTCCTTTTTGTCTTTTTGCTTTAGCTTTTGGCTAGTGGTTTCAAACCTCAATATGGCTCTATGTTCTGATGTTTAGTATTTGCTGAGTTAGCAAGCCCTTCTAGGATTTTATACATCCTTATTTTGTATTTTGTTGCCTATGGTAGTTTTCCTTTGATCTCCCCCATGTGGGTGTTTTTTGATTTCAATGAAATCATTTTATTGGCGAAAAAAAAGGGTAAAGTACAGGGTAAAACCAAGCATTTGAGATGAATCTCAAATATTGCAGCTTGATGATGCTCATCTCCATCGTATATAGCTAACGAAATAAAATAAAATAAAAAAGAAAATGGAGCCTTGACTGGTATATCTTCGGATTAGCTCCTTATCAGAGCACATCATGGTTGGTCCCTCGGTGTATGGTCTATTTTGAGTCAATTAGGGTGGCAAAAGAAAATCTAGATCAAATCTTTAACATTTCCCCCACGAGAACTGCATCCACATATTGACATAAAATCCAATATCTACAGAAAAGTGAATAGCTAAGCTCCAACCGGAGTAAGACACCAGTTCGGGAAAGCTCTAAAGAATACTCTGCCCAAACCATACACAGTGCTTCAAGGATTATCCATCTAACACGTAAAGGTAAATTATAGCAGCACCGGGGGGGTTATTGCAGCCAAAAATGGCAAACGAATGCTTAGAGAGAAGGGTAACAGATGACAAAACCTCAACAAACCGCTCGACCCGTCAAGTAACTCGTAGCTTTGGGTTACAATCAAAGTCATTTCAATAAACGACAGAATTTGCAATGTCAATTATTATATAACTAACTGATTTAATGAAGAAATTATATTTATATATATACAGTATGAGCTCTAACAATACTTGAGCTGCCCTTCACTCACACATAACAAAAACTTTTTTCATTTAGTAATGATGTGGCATGGAATAGAATCATCAACTACTATAACAATCAGTGACATTAGCTGTATGCTATAAACCGTCCAAATAAGAGTGGGACACCTAGAGGCTTAGCCTTACAAATAACAAGTGAGACATGGAAATAAGGGTGCTCCAATGGAATCAAATGCCCATCCAGTTCTGAGGTTATAGAATCTTAATGAACCACAATAATTGGATCTCTCAAGATACAGATGGCATTTGATCCCGATTGGACCAGCATAAAAGCCAAGGAAACAAAAACTAAATCAAAACAGAGAAGAACAGCTTTTCTACAACTGCTAATCCTAGAAACAGTGGTAGTACTTCCAGTTCAACATTGTTATGTTTTCCATCAGGATTACTTTCACAATCACCTAGTGCTAGAGTTTAATCAACATTAGAAATACAACTTCTTACTGTCGCAAAGCAAGAAGTAGAGCAGTTATAATTAAAACACACACATATCGCTACCATTAAAAAGGTTAGTGATTACAAACAAGCCAGCTGAGAAAGCAAATGAGATCGGTGTCATCATATCAGTAGTGGTTACCATCTTCAATGAGTAGTCATGTCTATCGGTAGTAAGCCTGCTGATAAGCTGGTGCGAAACCATTACAATATCCTCCATATGCAGGATAATTCAAAGGAGCCCCAGGATATGATCCGGCCATTGGAGGAGGAGCAGCCTCTGGAGAGTAAGCATATGGAGATGGTGGGCTCCTAGTGCCATAAATACCTGGAGGAGAAGGATATGCTGCCAAAGCAGTAGGGTATTGTGCGTGCGAGGGAGATCTGACAAATGCTGGAGGTGCAGGGAAAGATGATACATAAGCATTCATCAAGCGGCCAGCCTTGGCTGGAGGCATTGGGCCACCACTGCTTGCCCGAGTTCTCTTGTTGGCTGGGACTGCAGCTGGCCTCTTCTTCTCACTCTTGACCTTCTCTAACTGTTCAAGGCGTTTTTTGAGGTTCTCTGGTGGGAACTCGGCCTCTAGCTTGTACTCTTCAATGCACTTGATGACAGAACGGAGCGCTGACTGCTCCTTTCGGGCCGCAAGATGCTACAAATCCATTAAAATGACTATCAAATAGTTGAAAGAAACATAAAAGAATGTGCATACATCAAAGACTTTCATCTTCAAAGCAATAATTAACTAAAGTACACAGCAGTACGAAATTCAACTAAAAAAACACATAAATAAATGTCCTTCAGTCATAGCCTATACGGTCACCCTTATAGATAACATAGTTCATCAAACAAATTTAGTAAAGATAGCTAAACTGCGAACTGAAGTAGCTGAGCTACAAACATTTTTTGAGAACATATTCAAGAGAGAAACTCAATCCAATATTAACACATGAGAAACAGAACTTCCCTATATTAACCACCACTTATGTTATAAAAACAAATAACATAAGAGTCTAGTGACGAATGAAGTGAAAATTACCGCAGCTCGACCGGTATAATCAGGATCCTCCAATATGGAAGCTGCAGCCTTCTTTGCGTCCTTCAAGAATGCTTTCAGCAATGGAACAGGGGGAAACTTGTCCACAAGTCCAACTTCATAAGTAAAATGCACAGCATCAAGCTGCTGTCCCCGACTAATTAGTTCTCCAATCATATCTGCATATGATAACAGCTCAGAACCACCACCACAATAATCAACAACACAAAACCTACTACAATTTAACATATGCAACATTAATAATATGGTGGTGACACAAATAATACTTCATCAAATAGACAAGTATGAAAGAGTCTGGTATCAACAAGAGAAGTCAAATGTTCAGAGATATACTGATAATGGATGTAGTGAGGTAAGCTTACTAATTGACGCAAAAAAAAAAATAAATAAATAATAAACAATGTAATATTCTTTGAGTGACAATACAAACACCAGCTCATTGAACTACCGCCAGTAATCTCTGATTGAGTAATTTTGAAGGACCTGGATAAGGACACTCAGGTGTAAGAAATCTGGAAAACCATTTTAATAATGAAGTTTCCATCTGGTCTCTTTAAACGATCACTTCCACAGTTTAAGAAATAGAGCAATAAATTTACAAGTGAAAAAAAAGAAACTGTGAGAGTGCATGCAGAAGAGACGCCACAACAGTTGAACACACATTAGGTGACAAAAGACGTCTAAAAAACATGCAAAACAGAGTGTTTCCGCTTTCATCATGGACGGCAACACCTGAGGAGAAAGTTAAGAATTCTTTTTCTTTTTTTATTTTCAAAAAAGAAAGAAAAACCCAACAATAAACCAGCTGTCTGGAATACGCTGTCATCATAATACTAACTGGAAAGAATCCAACCCTCCTAACACCAAAATCTGTACAATGCTAATGCTACCACCAATCAAATCATACATACAAGGAAATTTGAACATCTATACACAGAAATAACAAGGACCACAACCTCATATATCATAAACACAGAAAAAATAATGCACAAATAACCCACATAATAATTTTTCCAGAAATAGAAAACAGATAATTGAAGCTAACTTTAGAAAGAATTAAAAACCAAAAAACACATACCAGGCATTTTATCACCCAAACCAAGGGAAACAGCAAGCTTAGGCATCTGTTTACGCCAAGCAGAACCAACAACAAGCTTCCTGTACAAATTAACATCCTCTTTCTTCACAATTCCAAAAGTAACCAAATGCTGCAAAAAAGTATGCACATCTGGTGTCTTCACATTCTCAATTCCACCTCTTTCCTCTAGACTCCTCTTCCAAGTTTCAGCAATCTTTTTAGCTCTTTCTTTCACACTCGGCGTCACCATCAGCCTTGACTTCCCGATCACCGGGTCAACAACCACCGGAATCAGGCTCTCTAAAGTCAACACACAAGCCCATCCTAAATCATTCCCGCTCTTCTCGCATCTTTTATCCACCGGAAACACTTCCGAAATAGCTTCTAACACAAATCTACAAGGATCGATGCATTCCGCTAGAGCTAAGGGAATATGATTTCTTAAAACATCGATTTCCTTCTTCTTTGTAGTTATGAACCTCCAAAAATCCATGGATGCCATTCTCACACAGAAAGATTTCAAAACCTGTAAAAGTACGTCGCCGTTGTCTACCTCGCCGTCAGGATGATCATCCAAAGTAGGGTTTTCGAGCGACTTTAAAGCAGCTTCTTTGTGTTCATCAACGCGTTCGAGTGCGATCTCTACACTTCCGTCAATTGTGACCTCACGTTTCTTTAAGTTAGCGAGAGAAGCTTTTGTTTGCGTGTCTAGAGACTGGATTTTGTGCTTTAAAGCTTCTGACTTCTTTTGGAGGTTCTGTTCGAGAGAAGTGAAGTGATCAGAGAGTTCTTTCCAGAGAAGAGTGCAGCTCGTCATTAACGACGTCTGACGTTGGAACTCGTCGAAGCTTGGTTGAGTTAACTCAGTTAACTCGCCTGGATCGGGGACCGACCCCATTTTTCCGAGCCAAGAATCGGGTACCGTAACTCAGAATCAGAATCAGAAGAAGAAGAAGAAGAGGATGAGGAGGAGAGAAGGGAAAGAGAAACCCTAAACTCAGAGAAAAGGAAAGGAGATAAAAGCAAAGAACGAGAGACAGTGATGACGTGGAAAGATGTTAGACATGACACGTGTAATGTCGTCTACTGGGAATACTCTAGAGTGCGCCTGGAGTACATTATAGTCAATAGATAGCAGCCGACGTCAGTATAACTACAGTAAGGAAGGTGAAGAGGAGGGGTGCGCAGGGTAAGAGAGGATAAAAAGGTTAGGCAGAGTGACGTCAGAGAAAGGGGGGGGATGTTTGGATGGAGTAGAAGACAAGAGAGAATTACTTTCGCGGAAACCGAAGTTAGATCGGCAAAAACAAAATAAAAAGGGAAGGAAGGGAGAAAAAGTGAAGAGAGGAGGTGGGAGGTGGTGGCAGAAGTGGTGGAGGAGGTGGTGGGGCCAGGAGCACTGGCCACCACATGGGTGGAGTCAGATAAAGTAAAGACATTGCCGGACTATGTCTCTATTTCTTTATTTGTAAATTAATAATTTTTTAATTAAAATAATAATTGTAACAATAATACAAGAACATAGAAAGAGACGATTAAACACAACACACAGAGATCTTCAGGCATGCGCGTCGGTGCGGATTGATATTAAAAGGAAATATCTGATATCTGTGTTTCACTTTTTTTTTTGAAGTGTAAAAAAAAAAAAGTTTTCTTTTTACGCTAACTAATCTAATCAGATGAATAAATATATTTGCAGAGTTATTACATTAAAATAACTTAAACAATTGGGAGACTGAATTGCGAAATGGCAGAAATTCCTAAAATTCTTGTTTGTTAAAAAGAAAATAACTTAAAAAGATGGTAAGAAATAACTATGCTACAGCAGTGTATATACGTATACATGACGTTTATTCAGTCATTAGATATGTAATGAAAGTGCAAAGACTTTTTCATGAAGTGATTAGGTGAAATTTAGTCTTATTAATTTTTGTTTTTTTACATCTCAACGAGGGTGTAGGTAACTTCTCTTTAATACATTTTAAAGTATAGATTCAATTTTAAATATGTAGTTATTTTAAAATTTTTAAAATAAATTTTTATTATTTTTTATAATTTTATCCGAATTGAAATCAAGTAGTTTTATATAAAAATATATATATAATTTTTATTGCATAATTTATAAATCTTAAATTATATAACTTTTCTATTAATTAAAAAAATATTTCTCTTGCAGGTAGAATACAAACTATTTAATTTTATTTATTTTTAATATATTATAATTGTACCTAATAAATAAATAAGCACTAACTCTCTCTCTCTCTCTCTATATATATATATATAACTTATTACGTATATTGATGTCATTCATCCAATTTTTTGATAAAATACATAAGAATAAGTGAATTTTGTTTATTTTTTTGGTTATGTGAAAAGGATATAAATGAAGAAGATAAATGGAGTATCCAGAGAATATGAGTACATCCAATGAGAAATTTTTGAATTTGTAAAATTGAATAAAAGAGGAAGAGAAAAAGAGAGAAACTTTGAAAGGCCGCCAATGGCAGTGGGGAACATAACACTGGTGGGGATTAGGATTTAGATGAGAGATGAGAGATGAGAGATGAGTGATGAGAAATCATAGTCTGGTAGATATCCCACATCAACTACTGTTCTTAAATTTCAAACCAGGATAAAAAGCAGGTGGGTCCTTCCCTTTTCTTTGCCTTTCAACATATGGACACGTAAATGGCTAGTCTTATTTTAATTTATAGCTACCCAGACTTTCGATTTGGAAAAAAATTAGCATTACAGCAGACATGGCAGTAGTAGTAGTAGTTGGTGTTGAAATGACAGATACATAATAAAGATAAGAAGTAGACTGCTGTTATTGTTGTTGTTGATTCAATTTCAATGTTTTTAAGGCCCACTTGCGGGTGATAGTGGTACAAGATTCCAATAATTTTTTAATTTCATCTACCCTAATTGATGCAATTAGTTTCAAATTTAAAATCATAGTAAATTTAGTTTTAAACAATTCTAACTCTACGTAAAATCATGATGACGACTAATTGTCCACTAGTAGGCGTAAATGTAATCAAGTGCCAGAGAATAACAGTGTGTCATAATTAAAAGACTGAATTTGCTAGACTTTGATTTACCGGTAGCGCACTAATCTGATAGACTATCGGTGCCTCGTACATGCACAGTGGATTTTTTTAGTCGTGTCTTTTTTTTAAAAAAAAATAAAGAACATTGATTGTATATTAGATACGATTATGTTTAAGCCTTGTCATTATCGTGAAAATATCATACGCTAATGCCCACCACGACACCAACAGTACAAGCATTCTCTCAAAAACTGAAGTGACTAAATTCAGACAAATAGAGAGCGCAGTAAGAATTTAACAGGCCACTCTAATTAGATAAGAATTACTCATCAATCGTATCCACTGAATGTTAGCTTCCGACCCAATAAAGAAAAAGTAGCAGATACCATTAACATAATTATCACTGCAAAAGTTCAGCAACAGTAATCCATCTCCCAAAAAAGAAAAAAAAAACATTGATTTTGCTAATGATACTGTGGCCCTCATCAATACGACCCAAGTATCAAAACCAAAGATAATGAATGATTCATCGATACATAGCGGCTTTCAACACAAGTAACAACTGTGTCCAATTTCCATACACAGCAAAGACCCACTCTAAAAGGTTCCTCTCACCAGGGGTCCAAGAATTGATTTGTTAAAGAACCAGAAGCTTCCCTTTTACACTCTATAAACAGTAACTCAATAAAAAGAGAGAGGAGGGAAGCTTTCACCCCATCTTTAATTCTATTGCTTCAATTGAATCAGAGGTAACAAAGTACAGAGAAATAAATATTAGACAAGCATGCCCCTTTTTTTTGTGTGTGAGCAAATAATAATGCCACAAGAATACAAGAAAGTAAAGGACATCAAGATAAGGTGAAAATGCTACTTTCAAGAAGGTGGAAACAAATTACGCAAATATCTTAGTAACAAGTCTGCTCTTGCTCCTCTGCGACGACCATTTATCTGAACGTCATCCAATGTGCAATTATTAATACCGTACAAGAGCAGTAATAACCTGTGCTGGAATCAATTCATTCACAATGCACAAAACATATTCCTGTTCCACCTCCCTTGGCTTTAAATTCTTAATTACCTAGGTACAAGAGGCACCAAACCATCCATCAATCTAGCTCTCTGGCAAGACATCAATTACATTATACAAGAAAACATCTCTAGTTTGACGTCACAATATCAACAAGCAACAGAATTAAGTCCTTCCCAAAAAGACTTCCAATTTTCACTCATTTTATGAAATGTGCGCCAGCTATAACACAAACGAGTGGCTGGCACAATTAATACTGCCTAATGCAGTTGCATAAATGATGACAAATCATTTATAAATATGCTTCGCCAATAACAAGTAAAATCTTACATCTGTGACCTGAAGCTGTAAATTCTTGTTTCCCAAAAGATGTCAGTACATGAATTAATAAATTGGCATCACCGACCCAGAAGACTGCTCACCTCAAGTTAAAAAGAGTGCAGCTATAGCAATCAGCCTATACAAAGCCTTTGTTCATGTTCTACAGCGGATCATCTTAAAATCTAGGATCATCAATTCACAAGCCAAATAAAAGATGAATTAAGTTACATTCATATTTGTCACAAGGCCAATGGCCAGACAGTAACCTCGTGTGGTCTAGCACCTATCTCATTGTGATAGACAGCATTTCAACCCTTTGCAAACACCCCAAACCATAAACAAGGTTTAAAGGAATGGATCCATTTGTACCTCATATGCGATTAAAATCTACTTGGATGCTTTGTGCTCCCTCTGGCTCTCAATTGTTACTTTCTTCCTTGTTTCAAAATCAAGCTTGCAGAGATCTGCAGCTGTTCCAACATATCCATATAAAATCCTCTTCTTCTCCCCATTCCGCTCCACCTTCACGAGGTTTGGATTCTTCTCATCATCCTTGCCCAATGTCACAGGTTGTATATGCGCCCAAGCCCTACGTCCATGATTTTCCTTCTCAAAGTATTCTGCCAGCCGCAAGGCCTCCTTCAGGCCCAGTTGATCGCCACTAAACTTAATAAGGGTTATGCCCAGATGGCCTTCTCTTCCATACAAGGACTTTGACTTGCCCCCAAGAAATCCAAGATCTGTGCTATTTTAGGATTTGAAGACAAAAAGAAAAAAAATTACTGCCAGATTCAAGCAGCCAAACATATCATTCAAGCAGCCAAACATATCATTCAAGCAACGCTGATCCCTCCGAAGAAACTTGCAAGCCATTTTAAATTCCTTGTATTTTCAAATTCCCCCATAAAATGAATTTGGCACTCACACAGTAGCTTCAACAGTCATAAAAGAATGGGTTGGAAACTGTTCAGTATATGTAATCATTAAAATATAAATTAAGCATTGAGTTAATGCCTGACACTTGAACCACGCCTTTTGATTGGTGTAAAACTAAAAATTGATGAGAAGAAAATGGGGAGAAGCCAAGCTACTAAAAGGAGAAAACAAGACGCAAACCACTACAACGCATGATAAGATACATAAAGAGATTGCTAGAATCCAATGTGATGTCTAGCACAGATGCAGAAATTTTGAAAACTGATGCCAGCTCATAAAAGACAAATCAATCATTGAAATCAGTATACAGCAAGTACACTATATTAGTTGCATCAACCCTGCTTCTCCCATTCAAAATAATTATAATAATAAAAGAAAAAGAAAATCAAGTCGTGAATATATCTAAACAATTCAATGTTTTCAGCAAGGAGAATCCTACATCCACAGCTCCACAATTAAATTGGACTTTCAGCAAACCACCTAAAACAGCAATAGTTATGTTTCATGTAAATGATAATGCAAACTCGAAAAGAACAATTTATCCATTTTCCTTGTAGACTATATTTCTTCAATTGCAACTTTGACACTTGTAAAATCAAAACCATATAATAAGTTATGCAATTAGAGGTCAACATTGATTGCCATGGAAAGAACCAAGAGAAAACCAGAAAAACTATAGAAGCTAATGTTCGTCTTTTGTAGAATCAACTCTTTTGTTCTAAATTTAAAAGTATAATAAGTTGGCACAACAATGGCAGCATTATGTACAAATTGATCTTAGATACCTCACTTCCAAGGTCCTCATAAAAAAAGGGCATCTCAGTTATAGAATATTGTTATCTGCAACAAAGCAATGATAAAAATATCCATATGCAAAAGTACAAAAATATCTTGTACTCTAAACTGGGCAGGTTGAGGTCAGTAATCTAGCGCCATAAAAGTACAAAAACAACCAACTTCGGTTGATAGTAGATTTATGTATGATAGTGGTGACATCAGAACCAGAAAGGAAAACAAGCTCAATCTTTGATAATTGCATGTCAATCTAACATGCAACTCTGCTTTAGGCCCAGATTTTCCCTACGGCAAATCTCATGCAATGTAGATCGAATTACTATTTGAGCACATTCAAGGCAAAAGATTAGCAAATGCCTGGCTACAGTAAAAAATTCAGCCACAACCACCACAATCAACAGCAACCCTAACCAATCCCCCCCCCCCCCTTGTTCTCTCTTCCCTCTTTCTTTCTTTTTTTCTGGGTTCAGGCACGTCAATGAAAATTTGCTAAAGTTAATTCTATCTTCGTTAAGATAGAATTAACTTGAAGTTGAGAGCTGAGAAACTCATGAATTTAATAAACTATTACACATTGCAACAAGAGATTATAAATCACGATTGGTTCTGAAGGAGGTTGTATTACAAGAATTTCAACTGAACATATCAAACAGACCAACTGAACAGAGTGACCACCCATGCAATTTTCAGTACTAAGCAGAAGGTGGCTGGATGTAAGTGGCACTATAAGTCACAAAAGAGAGCAACACAGAAAATATCCCCAGCGAGAGCACATAATCAAGCACACTAGCTCAGTAGTGCCAAGAACAAATACGAAGTAGTATCTTAAATGCAACAATATTATAATGCACAACTAAATAAATTGAGAGATGAGAATTAAAGATTCAAGGTAAACATGCAACAAAGAAGAAAACAGAAGTAATAACTAATTATCTGAACTCAACTCAAGCCCCCCGAATCAGTTACCCAAATGAACGTCAACAAGCACTAAATACAGCTACAGAATGAAGCCCTGGCAAAAGGACCTGTTTATTTGCTATAACTTGGATTTCCAATTCTTACAAACATTTGAGTAACATATGTAATGATTATAAACCTTCTGATTTGATCAGTCTGGATTACAGGAGTGGTCCTAACTTCGAAAAAAAGTCTCTTACTTCAACTAATTTTTTTAACAAGAATAGCATGATAAAAGTCAAGACATTTATCTACGAAGAACAATTATTTTCTTAACTTTTATGTAGAAAATAGAAATCATTAAAATTTGGTTTCAGTTTGGAGACATTCCTTCCAAGCATTCTCTCTTCTTTTGCTGTCTCCTACTTCACACCATATCATTTTTTCTTTTCCTTGAATTTCTAGTCCATGCTACCAGTTAAGTCATTTTCCAAAGCACGTGCATGGCCTCCAAGTTTTATACATTCTTATGTTTGCCAAAAATAATGGCCCTACTACCACAACACCCAAAAACTATATCCTAAAAACTTTCCCAGTCTTCCTTCCAGCAATTTCAGTCCTATGTCTGATAATTAGCAGCATTCCAAAAAATGCAAACCATATTTTTATTTTTTACCCTAAAAGTCAACACTTGAACACCAAATACAAACACAACAGCCCACCACAAAGGCACAAAAAACTTAGATTACTCGAAGGTGTCCAACAATATAACAAAAGTTGCATCAAATGTAAGATATTCTATCCTGGCAGCAACCACTTTTACTGGACAGCCAGTCGGTCTCACAGGATCTTGAGCAGGGGTTACGAAAGTTTAAAACATGAAATCCTCTAATATCAATGTCAAAGACTATCAGTTATCTTCTAGATAACAGCTATATCTCTAGTTGTAAAAATTCTACAAATGGGCTGCAAAATGTTCATTGGTGAAGAAAATGAAGTTTCAAAGTAAGATTTCACATGGTTATCCTCAAATTAAGCTAAAAGAAAATAGGGCTGGCATAACTAGTGATAGTTCTAAGAACATTGAACCTAAAAGAATAGTTACAACAAAGGAATGCTATCCATATGCTACAGAAAGAAAGGATTATCTTGACCAGTAACCACCAAAACAATCATCAATTAAAAAGAAAAAAAAAAGAATTGGGCGCGTTATACCTTTTATTTTGTTATCCAATGCTTTGTTTCCCAAACCTTCCATGCGCCCATCTTTACCTTTTCCTGTTACTGTATTATGAATTATCACCATAGGGGGCCACATAACCAAATCATCCTGGTTTGCTGTTGCTTCACCAGCAGGTAAGAACTGATAGACCTTTGCATTATCAGGGGGCTTTGAGTAGTTCCATCCCATTAAAACACATAGAGCTTTGTGTAAGCCCAAGTGATCCACACGTAAGTCAGCATTATCTGAGTTGTACGTGTGCATTACAAGAGCATGCATGTCTGAAAAGTCTCTGGTAGACCTGTATTTTTCATGTCAAGGGCATTGAAGATAATAATTCAGGTCGTCTCTGACATATTGCAGTGAGTCTACAATTTCAAACTAAAAGGGAAATAAAGACAGCAAATTCAGCAGCCTTGAATGAGTACAAAAAATTTAAAAGAAAGGCAAAACTACTGAAATGCTGGATACATTAAATTCATAGCACTATCAATATGGAGATGCCATCAAACCATTCTAGAATGAGCTAAAAAAGTAACTCATCTAAATTCAGTAGAAGATAGAACATAGGATGGACTGTTCTAACAACATAATACAAAGAGAAACGTACAACAAATTTTGGAGTATTAATTACCAAAAATTAGTAGATGGCGAATAGAAGAAAAGGGCTTCTAAAGCAGTTTTGGGCTTAATAGGATCGACTTCCATTAAGAAACAAACCAGAACAAAATCAACCATATAAAAAACTATAGGCTAAAATGTTATCACAGATTATTGACAAAATCAATAAAATAAATAGATTAGCTAAAAACAGAAATAAAGTGTGTTAGCTGCAATGAAACAGAAGGACAAAAAGAGCGCCATATTGTCGGTAAATATAGTTATTATCTTTGGCCAATTCAAATAAACAAGAACAAAGTTAAAAATGCATAACATGCCATCTTATGACAATTGACACCTATAATAATAAACTAAAAAGAGGAAGTGGAAACCAGGGAGAGAGGAAGTTGAATAAGCCCCTAAGAGAACTACCCTGCACACAAATGTATGACTAAAACAAACAAATGATTCCATGATGCTTGTCACCTTTCTCTAATTAAAACCTTTATTATGTAATTCCATTTTATGGCAATGGTCCATTTTCTCTTACATTTCATTTCACTCTGACTCTAGAGCCTCATAGCAACTCCATCCATCCCACTTCGCGTGCCATAAAACTTCATCACTGCTTATATTCTACTCCCCAAGTCCAATTTCTACTTAATCAGTTAATCCAGGTCAGCTAGAAAGCACAGTTATACAACATCACACCATACTTTCCACTCATCATGTACACCTACCATATGGAAAAGCTACAGTAGATTATCTTGTTTCAGATCAACCTTCAAAAGAGGAGTACTCAAATCAAACCGATTAAAGGATCAAAACTGCACTCAAAACACATTTTATGACATATGTTTGCTCAAAACATAATCAAAAATATAAAATACCAATAAGAAACCAAAAGGGAATCAAATGCAGGAAAGATGATAGATATAAGCCATATGTTAGTGCAACTTCACTACTAAAAGTGAAATTTTATAATAATTATACAGAAAGGAAAATTCTACACTTATAAAATCCCTCCTACATTGTCGAAAACCACACCAAAGTACAGGTTAAAGCAGTATTAAACAAAACAAACAAGCGAACTCAAGTTACATTGAACCTGAATGCATAATGGGCAACTAACTTGGTGATAGTTGAGTGACAATACAAATAACATATGTGGATTGAGCCCCTTGGTCAAATAAACAGCAGAATATCAAAAATTTTGCAAGTAACCTTGCAAAAGGATATGCAAAATGAATGAAAATGATAGCTTTAGACCTCAAGCTCCATATAAAAGTGGATTTCACATATACAAGTATGACTGTATGAGCACCACAAGTTACCTTAATTAAAGAAAAGAAAAGAACCAAACCATTTCATAATTGGCAAACAAGAATAATCTACATAAATAATACGGATATAGGAACCTAGAAAATGCACATACACGTCAACCGAAATTATTTGAAAGGAATGGAGGGTGGAGGAAAGAAGCCAACATGAGATGAATGCAAACTTCCTCCAAATAGATTCAACTAAAAGAACATAAAGTTAATATTACTAGATCATAATGATTTAGATAAAAAATTGAAAACCCATGTCAGGCCAACCACACTCCAACTAGCCACATATGGCAGACTTTATAAGTAAACAGTAAATTCAGCTCATAACTAACAAAACAGCAGAACTTATAGCAGCTGTATAGGCAATTGCCGACAAACAATGCCATCTCAAGACAAAGCTAGTTTCCATTCATAGTTTCTAAATAAACAATATATATTAAAATCACACCAACCATCCATGGTTAGCCAATGAGCAAACTGGCATTCAGCGTTGTTAAGGGAAGGCTGCTAGACTTATTAAAATAAATAAATAAAAATGAGTAAATGCGATGAAGTTCACACACATTAATAAAACTTGATTCATCAAAATGGAAATGAATATTTTGATAAGTACTTCAAAAATAGACACTAAAGAAAATGAAGTCATAAATGTTCCACGAGAAACTTATTTCGCAAAGACAATGCTTACAGTTGTTTAGCAAGTCTTCTTTACAAAGAACCAACAATTACCTTCATAGGTACACCGAATGTCTAAATCTACAATGATATTAAACACTTTCCCTGAACTAATAGGAAAACATATTGCCACTACCATTTATAGTAATCATAAAACCCAACTCCACATCAAAGCATAAAAATTTACAAATTCCAACAAGGATCGTACAACGGCTAAAAAAAAAACAGCAGAACAAACCATGACAGATAACAGGCAAAGAAATATTGAGGGTTGTATAAACTATACTATTTCATTTGCAAGGCTAGTTACAATTGTATTGCTTCCCAAATATATAAGACAAAGAACCGTAATTTCTAATTAGCCTACTATTCTCAACATTCCTAGCACCTTGCAACATGAAGCCTAAAATTTGACCCAAAAAAGTTTCCGAACAAGAAAAATTAAATCCCCTTCAAAATGAAGTAGCTACTCAAAATACTAACAAATAACTTGTAGCGATCACGGACCACCATCAAGCCAAATGGAGTATTACTATAACCTATAAGGTCAACTTGCGAAAGCCTACCTGTCAAAGATGATCAACTCAAGTGAACACAGAGTATTAACCTACCTGACACAGATCTGTAATGAGAAAGCCATAATGGGAAACTTGAAAATAATCCTCATCAAACCAAATCAAAGCAAGAGAAAACTTGCAAGTTACCAAAAGATTCAGCATAAAAATAAATGGACAACTGTGTATCTTGAAAATAGTACATCTAATCCCGAATTAAGACTCAAACCCTCACAGCTCTATCTGTACACATGGTCATGAAATACAGGCAAACAAATAGTATCTAACCTAATTCAATTCACACCTAGCCATTCCCTACAAATAAAACAAAAGTAAACATCCTTAAACACCAACATAAATGCACTGTATCAAATTTCATACAAAAAGATTGCATATTACAGTGCAAAATAACAATAACGATGAAAATGAGCCTAAATGAAGCAAACCTGCCACAAGCAATACACGGAAGGCGTCCCTGCTTCCCATCCTCCAAATAACGTTTTCTCTCAGCTTCACTCTCATTAATCAACTTAGAAAAATGCAAAAACACCTTGTTTAGCTTATTCTGGTCCACTTGAAGATGCTTATTATTACTATTAGCATTAATACTATTGTTTCCACCTATACTGTCACCAATCCTCATAAATTTTCCAGCTCTAGAATCATCACCAAAATTTCTTCTGAAAGGACTACTACTACTTGTACTTGTCCCACCCATAAACTCGCCGCGATGACGATGATCTGGCAAATACCCATTCAGATTATTATTGTGGTTATTCCCGTACCTGAATTCCTCTACACCGCTACCGCCACCGCCACCGCCACCAAATTTCCTCTTATTCTGATTTTGAGTATTATTATTATTATGACTATCATGATTATCACGAAACCCTACGCGTTCAGGGCTCATTGCAGGAAAGCGGGGAGCACCAGGATGGGGGAAACGCGGGAAAAACGGAGGACGACGAAGAGTAGGAAAGTCATGGTAATCAGGAGGTAAAGCAAAGTAAGAGCGTACGCTACCGTCAGCTAGGGCAATCGTACGACGCTCCAGCATGTGGAAGCCGTAGGCAGGTTGCGGAGGAGGCAGCGGCGGTGGCGGTGGAGCCAGGTCACGGAAGGGGAACGCAGGACCACCCGGTAGAGCAGAAATTGCGTCATTAGGAGGAGTAGGTTTAGGGGATGGACCAGCAGTGTTGGTTTTATTAGGGTTCGGAGATGGATTTGAATTGGAAGGAGGTCTGGTCTGAGACTTCTGCTCATTTGATTTGGAGTACGACGACGGATTATTGGTGGTGGTGGTTGTAGCGGCAGCGGAAGAGGATTCCCACCGCGACTTGCGGTGGTGGGCAGCGGAGGAGGAAGGCTTACTGAAGGAGGATTTGTGGTGGTTCCCACCGGGCATCCTCGGAAAAAATTGAATCCGATTTTAGGTCTCAGCGTTGAGAAGACTCCGAGAGCATCGACGCTCACAAACAGCGAACTTTAAGAAGAAGAAAGAAGATGACATGAGAGAACTGTCTTAAAACGTCGTCGTTTAAAAAAAATAACTGTACTAATATATCCCTGATGATTGTGTTAAATTACCTGTTGTGTCCACTTTGGATAAATAGAAGCTGAAGATCTGAGAGGCAGAGATTGAAACCTGGAGACTGCTGCCTGCTAAAGTGCATGGAGCAGCAGAATTCAAGAAATGGCTGTAATTCTTCCATCAAAGCTACGCCCTTTTGTTACTTGCAAAGCTGTACCCAGCAATGACCGTAAGTACCAACTAACAGTCCTAGTTCTTAGTGATTGAAATTTCTATAAAATTCACTGTCTTGTTTTGTTTAATAGCTTCTCTTCGTCGTCACAGATAAAAAATTGCAATCTCGGTCTGCTTCTTTCAGTCGCCGGGAAATTCTAGTTTTCAGTGCTCTATTTGTTACAACTCTGAAGTTGAACTGCATTTCAACACCATTGCCAGCGAGTGCTGACGATGGTTCAAGTGAGGATGGAGTTTTTGGTTCTATTAAATCATTGTTTGATCCAAATGAGAAAACTAAATCTGGGAAACTGTTGCCCAAGGCTTACTTGAAGTCAGCAAGAGAGGTTGTGAAGACGCTGCGCGAGTCGTTGAATGAAGATGCTAAGGATATTGCTAAATTTAGACGAACTGCAGATGCTGCAAAGGAGTCCATTAGAGAGTATCTGGGCAGTTGGAGAGGACAAGAGAAGGTAGTGCGCGAGGTATGTGTCTTCGTGGTGAGTAGCTTCTTAGAGTTGAAAAAATCTATTACAGACAACTCAATGATTCATTATCTGCTTGCTCATGGCAGGAGTCGTACATTGAACTAGAAAAGGCATTTAGATCCTTAGCCAGTTTCTATTCTAAGGC
This sequence comes from Mallotus repandus, assembly GCA_949671775.1. Lineage (NCBI taxonomy): Eukaryota > Viridiplantae > Streptophyta > Magnoliopsida > Malpighiales > Euphorbiaceae > Mallotus > Mallotus repandus. Next base: position 39,296 of record CATIWM010488623.1, read on the forward strand.
TGGTCCATCTGCACAGCTTCCTGAAGAGCTCAAGTCTGAGATTTTGAATGATTTAAGTGCAGCTGAAGAATTTTTGTAGAACATGTGCAACTTGAGCAAGATGCAAGTTACATTGTACTTTGATTTTGCTTTGATGAGTCTTGGAACATAGAAAATATGTAGAATTGCTGAAGTTCATGAAGTTGCGATAACAAAACACAATCACACGATATACAAGGAGGAACAACTTGTTTTTCTGAAAATGCAAACACCACAGTGCTGAGTGCACAATTGGCCGCTCATCCAGAAGCAACAATAAATAGAGTTCCAACAAATGCAATTACGATCCGTGTTCCCAACATCATTTCAAGAGAATTTATTATTAATTGATCCGCCCTTTTTCTGTTAAATGATAACAAAAAGGAATACATAGTTTGAAATACAGCATTATTTAAATCCTACACGTTTGCAGGATACAAACTAATCGTGACAGAAACTCTGTCCTTTATAACTTTAATTGTGTTGCTCATATTAGACAGCCTTCAGGAAAACTTCAATATATCGAAGGAAACTTCATCATTCTTGCATCATTTCGGCATTGGTGCGGCTCAACTGACTAAAGCAATCAAAACTATAAGAGATTACCCAAATACATTTCACCAACGTGTGCACCAAAATCATCATTTACACAAGGACCAAGAAGCATCAAGCTCGTGACAATACACCCTTTGAGCTGCAAATCAAAATCATGCACAATTTTGGAGGTCATCAAATTGTAATACTAAAAATTCATGATTGGCAAGTTATACACAGTGAGAAATAATAAGCATGCATCTTATGCATATAAGGACATAAATCCAAAAGTTATACACAGTGAGAAATCCTGCCCATAAATCCAAAAGTTATAGCTCTGCAGGACTTCTTAGCATGCATCTTAAGCATATAAGGACAGAAGTCCTCAGAATGCCATATAAAATCACAACCGGCAGCCTAATGGGCGACGGACATGCAAATAAATTGCCAAATATACACTGTATTTGGCATTATCATATAACATTCTTATAAGATTGTGGAATTCTTATAATAAGCAAGTGTATCAAATTTCGCAAAGATGAAGAATAAGTAATGGAGAAAATGACCTTATAATAGGCATTATCATATATGATAATTTTAATGTATATATTGCACAGCTATCAAACAAACTAGTTCTTATATTTACAGTCAAAATTATACCCACAAAATATTGTTAACAAATAGATATGCTTCCACTACCAATGCAATAACTTCTTAAAAGGCAATATATCAAACCTTGGCACAGTCCCAAGACGACGAGGGTCGTATTCTGTTGCTTGCCGAAGAGCTCTGGCAAATGCTTTGAAGGTTGCTTCGATAATATGATGAGAATTTTTTCCAGCAAGCTGTGCTCAAACAATAGTTCAATATAAACTTAAAAGCTAAAAAAGTGAAGTTAAAAAATGATAAATAATTGTGGTGAAGTATTATCAGGAAAAACATCAATGTGGACCATAGAGTAAACCAGATAAATAGAGATAAAAATGAGCAAGCAAACAAAATGAAGATCATCTTGATAATATTACCTGCCGGATGTGAAGTGTCATACCAGAAGTATTCACCAAAGACTGGAAAAAATGCTCCACCAGCTACAAATAAACGGGTATGACAGTTAATTGCCAAATCTGCACAATGGTTAAATTTCAAAACATGAAGAAGGAAACCCAACACCTCAAGTCATAGAAATGTACAAGAATTTCCAAAGCCAAGCACTATAATACATCTCGTCATCATCCCAATAAGTCAAATCCAACCACCGTTCAAGAGTTGGGTAAAAAATAAATAAATTCAGAATCATTGTATGTTCCAGCAGTGAAGTCCAGTGAAGCACCTGAGTGTCGTATGTTCCAACTCTGTGAGTTGGAATTTGCAAATCATAACTTAAATGTGGCCGCCCAGATAAATCCTGAAATTAAATAAGTCTCAAATTAACACAATAGATATTTGAAAAAACCAAAATATATATCAGTCTTAATAGGAGCCAAAGTCACCAACACAAGTCAAAAAATAATGTGATGCACATGCATTCTTTTGCTTCAAATACAGCATTTCAAGGCACAAATTCTATGAAGCGAAAGGGACTGCATGTGTCTCAATTCATGTCATACATTTAAAAGCATTTTCATCATAGAACCAAATCTTAGATATTATCCTTCTCAATTTCCAAACATTCTCTCCTACATAAGGCTAGCTGTTTTTAGAACATCACTTGCTAAAATTAGCTTGGAGACTTCCAAAAATTGCAAACAGCCTAGTTAAAATTCACCAGCTTAAATGTTATCCAAGTCAAGCTTATCATATAAGATGCTGACACACACATCCACCTATTTCTAAAGTGCAATCAACAGACCTATTTTTAATCATCTACACTAATTAATGCCTCCCTAAAACAAATTATTGCACTGAACATACCAATGAGACATGTATCAAAGCCTCATCAAGAGGCGCTGAGAAGTCACCAAATCGATTAATTCCTCTTCTATCACCAAGTGCCTGCAGCAATGCCTGCACAGCACTAAAAAAAATATTCAGAAACTAAATTTCATATTCCAGAACAAAAGCTACAAATACCAAAGAAAAGCACACCGTTCCAATAGCAAGAGCAACATCTTCATTAGTATGGTGATCATCAATATGAATATCTCCAGTCGCCTTCACATGCACATCAAACAGCCCATGGGAAGCCAGTTGCTAAACCACAACATATGGGAAAAAAAGGGTTACTTACACACTATAGTCATTGGCTCACTGATGGTTTTAAACCACACCCATACTTCCGTAAACAAATGCAAGAGGTAGAGTGAAAGAGAGAAGACTAACATCTAACATGTGATCAAGAAATGGAATTCCGGTGGTGGAATCAGAAATTCCGGTACCGTCCAAATTTATTTTGACGGAGACATTAGTCTCCTTCGTCACTCGCTTAACTTCACCAATTCGAGCTTGATTTCCACCTCACCAAAAAAAAAAAGACAAATTAACATCAGCAAAATTATCTAATTAATTAGTTGGGGAGGAGATTAGCGACAAATTGGGGTTAGGGTGGGAAAGGGAGTTACCTGAAGAAGAAGAGGCTGTTACGGTGGAGCCGTTGTCTTGGCTCGAAAGGGCGTGGAGTGGGGAGAGGGAGGAGTTCATTTGAATAGGAGATGAAGGAGAAATTGGGGACTGAATACGTACGGATACAGGATTTCTGCGAAGAATAGTGAGTTTTGGTTTGGTTAGCGAAGGTAAGGAGGTGGTGCAATGGAGGCGAGAAGCAGAAACCGAGAACTCCATGCTCTCTCCTCTTGCTTTTAGTCGGAAATACCGGACATTGGGGGAGGAAAGGAGCATAGCAGCATTTGGAATTTTGGTTGCAGTTGGTAGTGGCCCACCTAACGACGTCGTTTTAAAAAAACAGCTAATTGAGCAGTGGTAAATAGCAAAGAATTCTCTAATGAGGTGCCCAGATGCGATGTCCTCAGGGTTTAAAGTTTTATTTTACTACTAAACTACATAGATTTAGTGTTTAATTATAAATAATCTCGTGATTAGTCACCCTCGTATTTCTGTTCGAATCGAACAGACTTAATCAAAATTTAATGAACTCTAAAAGCATACGATTAATATAAAAAAACACCACATAACCTATTTTATTTTATTATTATTATTATTCGATAAAAAATATATATATTATCATTTTGAGTTGATGTCAAAATCCTGAAAACCTAGGTACTGTTCTTTTTTGTTTAGAAGCGCCGCTTGAAAGGAAAAAAAAACTCAGTTCTCTCTGTTTTTCTTCATATTTTCTTTATCAAATCTTCATCTTTTCTTTTTCTTCATTTTTTATTTTCTAGCATTTTTTTTAAGATTGTAAATGTGAGTTTTTTTTTGTCTTTTGTTGCTGCTGTAATTACTCATTTGTTGCAAATTTTTGAAAGTTGTAATTATTGTTGGTTGGTTAAAGCATCATCATTTTCTTTCAAATTTGAAAAGCTGAAATGATCCAATTTGATGATGAGTTGTGATATTAGATATTGTAATCTTTGTTAAATTGCTGGTTAAAATCATTATTGAATTGTTCTTACCAATTGATATCTGTATTCTCTCCAAAAAAAAAAAAATTCCGTATATTTCTTTGTATTGCACTGGAGTTTTTGTTGCCTATCTCGAGCTATTTAACCAGCCTTTGAAGGCCAAGATTTAAAGCCCAGCTCGAGTATGGCCTGAGCTGGTTGACATTTTAACAAGCCGAGTTCAAGTTGTGTTTTTTGAAATATTACCGAGCTTGAGCTGTTCTTATTTTGACTTTGGTTACACCACCGCATGTTCCTACCATTGCCAAACCCTTAGCCCTTATTTTATTTAATTTTATTTTTAAAGAAATTTAAAATAGAATTCATATTCGAATCATTTTGTTAAACAATTTCATAAAATTGAAATGAAAAATAAATTTTATAAAATTTTTATTAAAATCAAACTAAACAAACTTATTTAAATTTATAAACAAAATTTCATAAAATTTTATGAATTTCATTTTAACTTAACATACTTTTAATTATGACTATAGATCAACGAAATGTTTAGTGACTCATAAAGAAAAGGGATGGGAGCGGTAAAGCAAGGAAAACATGCCAAACGCTGTATTTAGCAATTGATTTAGCTATAAACGCATGAAATTGCACATTGAACAGTTGCGCTTGTATCTGATGATGCACAATTCAGGATTCAGGGCAGAAACTACTGTAAACTTTGCACATATTTCAAAATTTCTGATTACGAAATCCCCGGCTTGGCTCATCCGGGGCAAGCCTTTGATATCCCCATCTACGTTTAACTCGACAGAGAACCTGCCAGAGGTATGCGATTACACCTGTGTGCTTTTCCACTGCCTTTCCTTGCATCTGTTATCTACCTTGCAGCTCCAAGGTGTGTTGGAGTACAACTCCATAAATTTATAGACTCAGAGATGAGAATTGAAAAGTAAACTCTAAGTCTTACCAAACAAACGTGCCACCATGTCTCTAGGATGTGCTTCCGCGAGCATGTAGACAGACAGGAACAAGATTCCTTAATACAACACCAAACTTAGCAAGGTAAAAAACAAACATAATGCAGCTTTAAGGTTGCTGCCGGCATGCTTAGCTAGCGCATGGACCTTTCTGACAGCAGAAACATTCGTCTCAAAAAATACAAAAAAAAAAAATCCCCATCCATTCAACTTCATGCTGCATGTCACCAGAAAAAGATACACTACAACCCTGGTAGAGCCCTGGAAGAGTTTCTCAAAAGTAACATCTAATGAATGAATTTGCTGCTTCAGTGAGTTTAGTTTAGTCAAAATTGGTTCAAATAAGCTGATTATATGAATAACATATGCTGACATATGGAACAAAGGTTGTACTTACAAGAAAAATTCTATTCAAAATCTGTCTGCAACCGCCTATGTCATGTGACAAGTTAACATAGATATAGGTAGATGTTGCTACATAAAAATGAATTAATACAGGACCCGCAGCGAAATTCCAAATTTGCAGCGCAGCAGATTTGGATATATATATATATACATGCTGAAAGGCATGAGAAATTTGACCCACAAAGTTTCAAATATCTGGCCAATGATCTCCCGGAAATGTCTTCTGCAATAACAACTTTTCTAGCCGGGCACCAATCACTTCCCACCAGGTGACCACTTGGAAGTTTGCACAACAAAGTTAAATCTTCAAATGCTCCAAAGTTAACCAGGAAACCATAAAATCACGCTCACCTTGGCTAATTACTTTTCATCATAAAACATATAATTTCTTCATAGAATCCAAGTCAGAGAGAGTATTAGACGACAGCACCCCACTTCAGAAACACTCGTGTATAGGAAAATTATACAACTTGCAGAGAGAACCCTGGGCAGGAGTGAAGCACAGAGAGAATTAGTTTTCCTCACTTGCATCAGTCCTGAAATCATCAGCAGAAGCATGTGGAGTATTTGCTTCAGAAACTACCGCTTGAGCTTCTAGTAATTTGCTTCCCTCCCACAGATTATCCTTTGGACCCAAGTTAATTTGCATGGAACTCTCATCACTACCATTGAACGTAGAAACAAGCACATTTGAAAATTCATCTATATTCGGGGTGGATATATCATCAGATGTGCCCTCTGTGGAAGGGACAGCTTCAGGTGCACTAGAAAATTCACCCTCCTGGGTGGATTTATCATCAGTTAAACCTCCTGTGGAAGGAACAGCTTCCGGATATGCTACACCCTCTGCAGAAGGGAGAGCTTCAGGCACACAGGATAATTCATCTATTTTCTGCATGGATTTATCATCAGCTGCAGCCCCTGTGAAATGAATAGCTTCAGGACAAGTAACACCCTCTGCCGAACAGACAGCTTCAGGCACACAGGAAACTTCATCTACCTTCTGTGTGGATATATCAGCAGCAGCAGGCCCTGTGGAAGGAACAGCTGCAGGACATACTGTCTTAGCATTTACTGCTTGTGAGTCCTCTCCATCAGACTCAGGTTCATCCTCAACAGGAGAATCCACTACAGGCTTAGTTTCTATACCTTCTGCACCAAGGTCTGCATCAGAGTCTAAATCACGTTTTTCCTTGGAAACTAGTTCAGCAAACTTGCCCTCTGATTGGCAATCAAGAGATTTAACCTCTTCTATTGAGACTGAGATTTTAGTTTCTTCAGAAACAGACTCATTTAGATTCAATGCATAGTCAATCTCAATATCACCCTCTTGAATGCCATCTTCAACAGGACATGCCATTTCTGCTTTAATGAGACATTTACTGTCAGAAATTGACTCAGGAAACTTGTCCCCTGATTTAGAACCAACACATGCATTCCTCTCAAGAGAGAGTACATTTTTTAGTTCAATAGGAGCATCCAAAGAACCACTCTTTGCAGAACAATCATCTGAAGAAACAACAAGGCCTTGCGAATCACAATTTGTCAAAGACACATCACCTTCAATACAAGAATGAGTATTATCTTCAGCAGGAGAATCAAATTCTGCTTTAATATCCAATTTGTGCATATCGTTACTTGTGTCAAAGACGCAGAGACTTTTCTCCATAGCAGATTCATCCACTTTATCCCCTGAATCAAAATCTGCATTTACTGACTCCTTCAACGGTAGGGAGCTTTTAAGTTCATGGGACGAATCTAAAGAACTACTCATCACAGAAGTACCATTCATAGCAACATCCATGCATTGGGAATCAGAATTTGTGGTAACTACCTCGTCATTTTTCCTGACTGCATGTTCCCAACAACCATTATCGCATTCATTAAGATCATGAGCAGAAGAATCAATATCAGATTTAGCTGCCACCTCAGGTGTCACACATGGACTATCTTCCACTTCTGATCCTTTTAAACCTATCAAAAGAAATGCTGTGTTAAATGAAGAAAGATATACATGAATTTGAGTAAATAACAGAGTGCATTTTGACTAAAACCTGTGCTTGTAGTTCTGTTTCCATCAATATATTCTTTCTCCAATAGCTGCTTCTGTAACATGTCTATTCCAGGGAACACCAACATATTCATAGATTTCAATTCTTGCTTAAGTGATTCATCAAGAGTGTTGAAACCAAAAACCCCAGTCCATGTATGAGTAAGTTCAGAAATTGCAGGGATAATCAATTTCTGAACCTTAAGAGAGCACAGTAACTGGAAAAGCTATAAAATTAGCACCAGTTCTGGAAATAAGGCAGGAAAAAAGTAACTTGAAGAAAAGATAGATGCGAAACCCATAATTACTATTCGCTACTTACAGATTCAATGGCACTAAAAAGACGGCGGCACATCCCTTGTCGCCTATATATATGGCGTGTACCAATGAATGGCATTTCTGCCAAATGAATCCCATGGAACCTAAGTGGAGTGTGGTAACATGATGGTCAGATATCAACTTTATACTAATTCATAGCACATAAATGATCGATTAAGACCAGACGAATACAAACTCTGCATTAAAACCTAGTTAGGCAGTAAACAGAGAAATTGTTTGCACTGAGCTGACAGAGGAACGAAAAAGATAATAATTAATAAAATTGTAAAACAAGTTATCCATATGCATTTTAGGAGAACCCCCAAGGATCATGCCTCCTGTCAATCCCATGCAACATTCATGATAAAAAAAAAATTCAATTCCACTGTACAAAACCCCCACCGACCACACCTCCACCACCCCAAAAAACCCTTCTCTCTTCCCCAGTATCTGTTTCTGACAAATGAACACAGACTCCAACAACAGCCAATATCTCTTCCTCTAAAACATTCCACTGAATGCAATGTCTCCCCAGATCCCTGTTCTTACTTTCATTCGTTCAGCATGCCATAAAGGTGATAAATTGCATATGTTAAATAAATAAGTGACCAGTAACTTATACCTGATGGATGCAGCAGCAATTATTTCATCACCCCTCTCCAAAATAGCAGCATAAAAACTGCTATAATTCAGCCTATTAAAGTTTGATCTGGAAAAGTTAAAATTGAAGAAATTAGCAAAGGCTGAGAAAAAGTCGGAAAAAGAAAAGAAAGAAAGATGTAGATAGTGCTACAGATGTGTCCAAGGTATTAGCAAAAGAAAAACGAACATTAACAATAAAATAAAGAACCTAATTACTAATGAAAAGCAAACAATATGAACAAAGTGTGCAATACCACAAAGACAGGATTGTATACGCTAATGGAAGAATGTAAATAAGATAAGTAATATATAATATAGTTCAGAGTAATTTCAAACTTCAATTTTCATACAGGAGTGTTAAGCCTCCACAAAAATAAGAATAAAGTACATATTTCAAATGTTAAAACACTTGTAATGATAGCTAAAAGCATAACACTCCAGTAAGTTAAAAAAAAAAAGTAAAATAATATTATGAGAAGATGGCTGAGTTGTGTTATTATATGTCATGTGGAAACACAAAACAAGAGATTGGCTGGGTAAATCAACTTCATCTAAAACGACGTAAATACCACAAAACACTGCATAAATCTCAATCCCAAAGCTAACCATACTGTGACACCAAAAGAATTTGGAGTGTGTTAATGCTGTGACCATTATTCATTTACAAATTTTGAGTTCACTGCTTACCTGAAAATGTTTCATTTATCCATGCTCACAAGTTAAGCAAATACCTATGGTACTATAAAAAGCTAAAAGGAGAGTGAACAGAAAACAATGATCAAAAGTTCGCATGATTCAAGGATGATACTCACCCACAGTTATATAGAACATTACGAATTAAATTGATACCACTCCTCCTGTCAACAATTGGCAAAAAGCACTCATCCATAACAGACAAAGCAACAGCCAACTTTGAGTTGCATTCGACTCTTTGTGATAGTCCCTGGGGAGACATGTCCAGGTTTACATCCATCCTATGGATGAGAGACCATGAAAATCCTGATTCTAGTTCATGCTTGATCCCAAGATGCTTCTGCAATTGCTCAAAAAGCTGTACATGCAAATGGAAAATAAGTCTACTCAATGCAGGGGCAAATGAAAAATCCATCAATAAAGCTGTTATGGAAATATAGAAGTCATCATATCGCATGAGGAAAAGGCAGGTAAACCAGAGAGAGAAACAGAAAAGAATAAGAACACAAACATTGCATGCAAGTCCTGCTTAAACAATACCTCTCTGCATGTCTTTCCACAAAAACAAGGGATTGAATTATTAGAATCAATAGAAAGAGCATCCATCTCCTGTAAACAAGATTTGTGATCTACGCAAAACCGGAATTTAATGTCAAGAAAAATGAAAAGAAAATAAGGAACAAGACATAAACTCAAAAAGGGATGAAAATGAGTACATTTTTTTGCACACAAGCTGCAAGTAAGTAGCTCGGAAACAGTTGTATCATCCTCCAGAACAAAATTTTCGTTAGCTATCCCACAAAATTTGCATGTACAATTTGGGCAATGCCAGTCACCTGGAGGGAGCATCTGCATCAAGAAAAGAGTGTAAGTACCAAAAGAGTCAAAAAGCAAAAATTAAACTGAAGATGCAGACTAAGCTGAAATACTCCAACATAAACACTGCTGTTATTGCAACTTAACTAAGTTTGCTCTGATGAGTGACGTGATCAAAATCATTTCCCAGCTTCTGTCAAGCAAGGCATAAGAAACCAAGATTTGCAATGCCAAAAGTTCTATCAATACTAAGTTCAAACCTTGATATAATTAATGGCACAAACATGATATCAGATATATCAGTATGAGGACATGGCCAAAATTGTTTTTCAAAGTGTTGGATGGTTTTATAGTTCATAAGATCCAGAATAAGGCTACAAGAAATGGTTTGTGCTCTGTGCAAACCTAAATTGAAGTTGCAAGATACATCATAATCCAGACTAGGCATTAGAGTAAGACAATCCCAACAACATCCTAAAAGATTTTTGCACTTAACACGTCTTGTGCTTAAATAATCAAAAGAAAAATATAGCAGCATTCATAGTTTGTATATCTACATAATACTATAGCATTTCAGTAAGCTAGACCAATAGTACCATTAGTACCTCTATGTCTAGGCAGCTCAGATGAAATGTTGATGGACAACCATCACAACATATCAAATCGCCACCATCTCCGCAAATGCCACAAGTATCATCATTAGGATCGTCTCCATCAATGTCTACTGAGTGAAAACCAATTCGCTCTATAGACTCCTTTCTATTCCAAGCATCAATCTGACACTCCAGAAGTGAAACCCCTGAATCTAGATATATATTTTGAAATGGCTGGCGCAATTTGCTCCCTGCATGTATCTCAAACTTTGAAACTGTGAGGATTTTACTGCAGCAACCACAATGAATACCATCTCTTGTGACCCAGCCCTCCAGCATTACTTTTGTTCTTCGACGATTCATGTAACGCACCTTTTGGCTCAACTGTACATTTCCACAATCAATCAGCCAGGAAAGCAGTGTTCTTTTGCCCGCATATGGAACAAAACCATCACTTTCTGAGTTTAGTCCCTCGTTAGAATTCCGTACCAATAAAGTACATCTGCCAAGTTTTCTACTCTTTCTTCCCTGGTGAGCATTCATTCCAGAAGGTGTTTGCTCCATATCATCACACAGATGATGAGTGGAACTTTGACCTTTTGTGTTTAAATCAGGAGAACTGTTACCATTCATTCTACTCTTCAATGTTTTACCACCCTGTTTTATGAAGGAGCTTAGTTTCTCTTCATGGCTGCCACTGTCCATACTTTCCTCATCATGCCTAGAACTCGAAGACTTTCTTGCTGCAGTTTCTCTTGCATTCTCACTTTCACTGACATCCCTTTGCTTCTTTTTCATTTTCATCTCTTTCTCCATCTTCTTTCGTGTCTTCCTAGTCAGTTGGCTGAGGACCTCATCAGACAGTGGTGTAAATGGATCACCCTTTAATTTTGCCTCCTCTTCCTCATCATTTAATTGCTTTAGAAGTGCATCATATGCCTTGATAATGGACCAATAAGCTGTTCCAGTAGGATTTATATAAACTGCATCTAGATAGTCTCTGTTCCTTCTTGGTCTGTAGTCTATAGTCCAGCCAGCATTCAAAAGCATCTCCCTTATCCGTTCACGCAGCTTCTGCTTTTCTGTGCCAGTACCACGCTTAACTTTCCCTTCTTTATTTCTAGTTGGTAGGAGATGATTGCTCGGAGTTATTTCACCGCTACTGTTTGCCCCTTTCGTAGATTTATGAGCTTCTGCATTATTTGGACCCAGCTTCAAGGATGTATCACTGTCCTCTGAATCCACCTCGCGTCCCTTAAGGTTCTTAGTTGACAGTGGCATTTTCAAAGAGCCACGAGAATCAACTTTCTTTGGGCCCAATTTTAATGATGTATCACTGTCTTCTGAATCATGGTATCCGACCTTACCGTTCCTCATTGAAGAGTTCTTAACTGATGATGACCTCAGGACATTCATTGGACTTTTCATTGTCCCAACTGCAGAACTCGCTTTCTCTGCACTTTTTGACTCTGAGTAAAGGGGAGGACGAATTAGAATATTCCTCTTAGCAATATCTTCTGGCCTCAAACCCTTTCTCTTTTCCTCCATTTCCATACAATCATAACCTTTCATAGATCCGCCAACCTTCTTCTTCTTGTTCACCATCACTTTTAAAACCCCATTTTTCCCCTGAACCCTAATAGGTTCATCTGAATCATAATTATCCCTATAAAATGACATTGACCGTGGACGAGTCCCGCTCCCATCCCTATCAGCATGATCACCCCTATTTAGACCACCTGTCCTCTCAAAATACGAACCCTTCCTTCTATCAATAACAGGATGTCTACTCGATCCTGTCTCATATTCCCTGCCAACTCCACTTCTCTCCATCATCATTGACCCAATAAACCTCCTTCCTCCTTCAATTCCACCATCAACATCATCAAAAGCATTCCTCCTCATCATTTCTACATCATTCCCTTCATATTCATCAAACTCAAACACGTCTAACCTATTCCTTTTCCTTTCACTAAAATCCTCCCCTCCGTTCCTGCCAACCACATTCACATCAACCTCATTACTACTCCTGCCAGTAATCTCCATCCTACTCCTTTTTCTACCAATATCATTCTCTTCTAAATTAACACCACCCTTATCAAAAAGGCTCAGACCATTACAAACCCTAATAGTTTCAGGTCCTACCCTCCTTCGAGGTGGCATTAACAGCTCATCACTAGACCCTGAATCACTCAAACCCATCCTAGCTCTCTTTTTCTCCTTTTTCGACCCAAAAAACTTTCTTGAACTAGAGGAACCAACAACTCCTCCCATTCCAACACCATCATTACCCTTTTTTCTCACAATCAAACAACCTGATGAGCTTCTATTCTTAACAACATACCCTGACGGGTCACCAGATCTTCTTCCTTCTTCCATACACACGCACACGATAATCACAAACAAAACCCACCTCTAAAGTCTAAAAATTATCTTCAAAATCATCCCTAATTGAGGAGTAAAACGAAATTCAAAACCCTAAATCTCTCTCTAACCAAAAAATAACAAGCAAAAACAACCAGATCTGATCCTCCAACAACTCAAAAACGTGAGTTCAACGGTAAATCAAGCGAAGAACAGTACCAATTGAGCAATACTCTGACGGCGATAATTACAGATTAATGACGCAACTTTCCGGCGAAGAAAGCGAGAGAGATAGGGAGAGAACAAAAGAGAAAAGAAAGGATTTTTTTTTTTTTTTTTTTTTCTATTCACATTGAAATGGCAGAATATAAACGAACAGCAAACCCAACAATAAGCCATTGGCCTTCTGTTTCTCCTCCCGTTATTATTATTGGCTCATTTACAATCTGTCCCTCTAAATTTAACATCTTTAACACTTTACACCCTAAACTTATAAACTAATCATGTAAAGTTTGTAAACGTATAAATTAATTGAAAATATCATTTATTAATTTTTTTAACATTATTCAAACTATTTAAAAGATATTTATAAATTACTATAACCTATTTTTATAAATTATTAAGTAATATAAAACTATTAAAGTAAATAAAAAATATTTTTAACAAACTAATGTATTAAAATGATAAATTATAAGTTCGAGGAGCAAATTGATAAAACGTTGAAGAGTTTCTGATGTATTAAATATTTTTTTTCTCTTGTAAATCACATCTTTCCCTCCAAATCCTGTTAATGCATCGTCCTTATGATCATGCCATGTGGAATAGGACCTATTTATTGCTGACGTGGCAGGATCAGAATGGCTTGACTGAAAATAGCGGTAGTTTTCACAGTTTTGACTACGTGTATTTAAGGGGGCGCGTAGAGGGGTAGCGAATAAGGGAGCGCGTGATGGAAATTGAAAGAAAAAGAAAAAGGATGATGACAGTATGTGACGTCGAATATAGGTGAGGAGAATGGTCTGGCCTGGTCTGGTCTGGGTTTTGCTCCCTGTGATGAGATCATGAGATGGTTTTCTGGGTTTAACGTTTGCTGTTTTGGTAAAAACTATGATGTTTTTTTTTCCTCTCTCAATTTTCTTATTTTGGACCAATTTACCCCTCTTGGTTTCAACTATGTGTACCACTGTTTTTTTTCTTTTATTTTCCCTTTCAACGAATATGGAAGATTAAAGTAAAACATGGAAGATGGTGCCGTTTCACCAAATAAATATGATTAAGTTTGTGGAGGTGAAAACTGAGCCTTTTTACCAATAGATTTTTAAGTGAAAGTTGTTCTCAAAATTATCTTTCATGTATAAAGTAACCGCGAAATGAGCTGATTTTTTCAGAATTTCATATTAATTATGAAGTGTGTCTTAGGGTTATATGGGCATTTTTACAGAATTGTGAAAGAGTGTGTCTATCCAATATCTTATATAATTAAAAAAAGTAATAATTTTATAAATAAGTATATATTGTCATGATATTATGTATGTGTGTTTTGTATAATTAAAAAAAATATGCTTTGATTTTTTTATTTTAATCTAAAATTATATTTTTGAGCTAAATTGTTAATTTTGATCCCCAATCCTAATCAATGCTCAAAAAAATAATAAAAAATTAAAATTGGAGCTCGAGTCATATTTCAGCCTGAAGGGACATCTTAATTTATTAAAATCAATTATAAAGCTATTCAATTATTAATTAAAATTGAATTATTTATTATTAATATTTGTTAGTTTAAACGACAGAAATTTAATGACTATCTTTTTTTTTTTAATAGTACAAGACTTATTGTTCATGCATCATTACTCGGGTAATTGCTGATCGAGTAAGATCCATGAACATACTCATAAATGACCGCCTCATTTATAGATAATAGATGATAGTGACCATATAAACTTATAGTTATTTTTGCTTTATTTTGATTTCGTCAATACATGGAAGGTTCTAATCAACAAAGTGACTGGCTAAGTAATCAGGGCTACGCAATCAAAGTTGTGGCGAAAAATGTGTTAATTGTGCTGCAGTTGGCTACCATCTCATATCTACTCTACTCCTTTTCGAGTCAATGATTGCTGCATCAGGGCAAGCATTGTCTGCACCTGCTGCAACTCAACATTAAGAGCCATGCGCCCTGGATAAATTTGGACCTCAATTTGCATTGATGGACTTGGACCAGCATTAACGTTCATATACTGTATCCGCGTGCTGCATCAATTCAAACCGCTGAATGATTCCCTTAAATCATTCACAGAATTCAGAGTCTGTCTCATAAGTCTTAAGTGTCCAATTTCTGTGGGTGCAGCAAGCACCATATTTTAACTTTAATTTCCAAGTTCATGTGCACTTCAAACGTAGATGCTTCAAAAAAGATAAATCACAGTCCACATGTAAGAAGTAGAGATAATAGCATAAAAGCACTTCAGGATTGAAGGGGCATTTATTGATATCCAAACATCGCCAAAATTTGCTGCAATTACTTGCACATATCAAACTCAGTACAAAAACATGTCTATCAGCAAACAACTTGTAAAGCAAAAAATCTCAAAATTCATCAAACATTTGACAGCTAAAAGAAACAAAAAGCTCAAAATTCATTAACATTTGACAGCTAAAAGAAAGAAGCAATGAACAGGTATTGCGGCAAAAAAAAATAAATAAAGAAACAAAGTTGGGCTTGCCTATCCCGTAATTCTCACTTCTTCTTCCCTCCCTTGGCAGCATCTCCAGCTTTAGTCTGTATATAGAAGAAAAAACATCATTTTAGATGTCATCTGACGGCTGATAAAAATCCAATTGGAAGAACGTAAATTCCAAAAAGAACTCCTTCATTACCTTCTTTACACCTCGAATTTTCTTGGATCTATTCTTCCTTTCCTTCAATTGTTTTCTTGATTTATCTACCTTTGTCGCTAGTCCATTCTGCATCATAAGAAGCAATAATTCAGCACAGAATCATGATGAAACAAAGCAATGGTGCATTTGAGCATACCCATGAAATAAGGGGATAATAACAATCAGGGTCAAATTAAAATACAGCAGAAACAGGAGAAAATGCATCAATAAGACAGAACCAGTTATCCAGCAAAATATATCAACGGATAAAAATTTTAAAAAAAATTTACTCTCAATCAAACCATACTTAAATGTTTGAAATTAAAAAAAAAAAAAAAAAAAAAGTCATCCTTTTCTAAGACTAATGTCGAAAAACTTTTCAGTTTTTAAAACAATGAGTTAAAAATTTAACTTTCATAAAGTTGAACCAACGATAACAAATATATACGACAAATATCCAAGAAATTGTTGACTAAAGTTCTTATGCAAGTTATCGTTTAACCAAGTCTTCAGTAGTTTCCATTACCTACATAATGCAAACTGTGAAGTATCTGAACTCTAATATTAGTTGATTCTCCCTCATTTCTTCATAGTTTCAAATGTTCTCCAATTGTAACATTATGGATAAAATAGCATATATCTTACAACAAACAATAATCCTATGCCCTGACTCCTACATGTGCAATTTAAAAAATTCCCAACAAAATGCAAAAGGCACCACATTTGCATATTGTACCTATATATATCAAGAATCAAACAAAAGCAATAATAATGGAAAAAAGTACTTACCCTAATCAGCCTGTACTTAGGCTCATATTTCTTTGCATTCTCAACAGAATCATAAATCAACCCAAACCCAGTTGATTTTCCACCTCCAAAATGTGTACGGAACTTGAACACAAATATCGTATTCGAGTCTTTCACTTCATATATACTTCCCAACTTCTCCTTCAGCTCAGCCTTAATTCAAGAATTACCAGTACAACATCAGAATGCGAGCGAAATACCTCAATAATAAAACATTAACATGAAAGAACAAGTCATAAAAATATACCTTGGAGACATTAGCTCTTCCAGGATGCAAAACATCAATAACCTGTTTCAACATTGCATAAACACTCCTATTAACATTTCAAAACACCAACAAAAGCTACTCTCCATAAAGCCATTAAAAATCCTATTAAAAAGAGAGAGAGAGAGAGCGAGATAGAACCCACAAATTGTTTCCTTGAGAGGAGTCTGTTCGTCATGAATTTCCTCGTTCTGATTGTTACAGCTTTGTCTGCCATTTTTTTCTGCTTCAAAAGCAAAACACATTTCAGCGTTAAGAAATAGCTACACAAGCATCTAATGATTCGATTGGTTTGTACTTACTTGGACTGGTTATCGGCAATGGCGCCTATCAGCTGCTGTTTTCCGTTTCGGGGGCGAAGTTGAACAGCGAGGAATTGTTAGGGTTTTATGCAACAGTGAAATATTATGGACCTCGTTTGGCTGCTGAGATTCTCGTGTCATAGACTTCGAGTATAGTTATCCATGTCCTGGTTGTGACGTGGTTTTGCTCCAAAGCTGGGAAATAAAATAATGGCATTTGTAAATTAATTTTTGTATATACAAATTAAATAAATATAATTCACCATTTGGAATTCAAAGAATACTTTTGTGGTTGAAATTTTCATGTAATTCCATCTACATATTCTAAATTTTTTTTTGTTATATGTAAACCAATTAAATATAATATGGTAAGAAAAAATAATTTTTTAAAATTATTATTGTATAAATTTAATAAATTTTAACTATCCTATTTAGTAAAAGTTATTGAAAATTTAATTTTTTTTAGTCTGAATTATCCGTATTTAGAACCTACTACATTTTAATTAATTTGTTTCGATTCGGAGAGGTTTCTAAAGATGGCAAAAATTCTTTAACAACTAATTCATATACATTATAATTCAATATCAAAACGTCATTTAAATGAAAACAGTTTTTACTAGCCTATCATATCAATTATTATGGGCAAAAAATATATTTTTCATTATTTAATATTACATAAATTTTATAAACTATAATTAACAGTAATAATATATTTAATTTTGTAAAATGTCCATTGAACATAGTGTCAAAATTACTTTTTTTAATTAATGTTAAAATTATTTTTAATCTATACTTATTTTGGTTGGATGACATAATACAAAGAGTTCGGTAAAAATCTTCCGAAGCTAAGCCGTCCGATTAATCCTGATTGGATCATGATAGTTGACCATTTAATTGACCGACTAATTCCATTATTTTCCTGGAAAGCGCCAATTACATTCCCGGAACTGAGAAAAATGACTTACCGCACCTGGAAAGCACCAAATACATTCCCGGAACTGAGAAGAAGGACTCACCGCACTTTCATTTCATTTCAAGAGTTGTTCATGTCTCCACCTTAAGATTAGCGCATAAACAACTATTCTTTTCATTTCAAACCTCAAAGAGAATCAAAAGACTCAGGAAAACCCGCTGCAGAAGGTATAATACTATAATGGCTTTCAAGATTGGATCGAAACAAGCAATTCTTGCAATCACTCTGTTAGTACTGTTGTCACTTTCCCTTATTGTATCCACCGCTTTTGCTGCTTCTGGTGGCAGAATGGGAGGTGATTCTTTCTCCAAGTCTAAGCGATCATCATCATCGTCGCCATCTTTCTCTTCTTCCTACCGTTCGAATTATCATCACCATCATCATTATCATCATAATAGAGATAGAGGATACAGATACAGATCATTATATTATCAGAAGCGTAAAGGAAGTGAAAATTATGGTTTTTTTACGTGGGTCCCTGTTATTATGATTTGCGGGGTTTTAGGTTTTATTTTATGGCTTGCTTATCTTGAGGCTAAGGAGAAAGAAAGCAGTGTTATAATGGTTCAGGTATGGTCTAACTCAGCTCTTTTTAATGTTATAGCTATTGAGCATCATCCACCTCTGGTGTTTCTTCTTTTATTATATAGCTTTATTTCTCTCTGTTGGGAAGCAAAACAAAAATTATAGAAATGTCGTGTACATGGTGCGGAGCATATGGCTACCGTTGTAATGTAACTTGTTAGACTTCATATGCAAGAATGGCATTGTGATGCTTTCTTGGCCTAGTATTTGGGAATTGTATTTGGTTTGCTCCTACATTTTGATTTCTGTTTCATTCTTGTTTCAGATCCTCTTATTTTTCTGCTCCTTCTCTCTTGTTGCTTTATTGTGTCAAATTTCCTCTTTTTTCAGGTTGGATTAACAGGCAAAGCTCGTTCACTCCAAAAAGAGCTCAATGAAATTGCCAAAACTACAGACACATACTCATCAAATGGATGGAAACACATACTGACAGGTTAGTTTCTTTGGACGTGCAGGAGTCATTTTTTACTGATACGAGTTATTAAATTTGTAACCAACTAATTTTAGTCCAGCATTCATCATGCTAGCTAATTCATTCACAAGCAAAAAAGATGTAGTAACATATGTGATATGGTGCAGATACAGCATCAGCTCTGCTTCGACATCGGCAATATTTCATCTCTGGCTATTCATCAGTAAGTGAAATTCATTTTCAGAGATAATTAAAGCTGAAGGTTCTTCTAGACTCGTATCGTTGTGATTTATGAGGACATTAATATCACCTGCAACTGATTAGTCAGAACTTTTATCTACCGTATGCTATGCAAAAGACTAAAACAAGAGCAAACATTTTGATGTCCTCAACGATTATTTTTATCACAGGTGAAAAAGCACAGGAGTGCTGAAAGTTTGGAAACGAACTTTAGACAGCTGGTGATGGAAGAAAGGGAGAAAACTGACATGGAAACTCTGGTTAATGTCAATAATGTCAGGATGGCAAGAGCAGTTGTTCCTAAAACTAGCAAACTTGGCAAAGATTACATTGTGGTAAAGTCACCGGCTTCACGTCTTGATTACATTGTTTTAGTACTAACTCAATCATCATGCACTTGTATATACTCCACAAGGAGTTGCAAGGTTAAAACAATTCTCGAGGACGCTATTCAGCTTGTCTTGTTATTAGTTTGTTTTATGTAGATTTATCTCCTTTACCCTAATGCTGTGTTTATGTCCTTATTTGTAGGTGACAGTCCTCGTAGCTGCTAAAGGATCGTATAAACTTCCTGCCATCACAAGCATTGATTACTTGAGAAAAGTCCTGCGATCTTTGAATTTTACCTCCGAGAGACTGCAGGCATGATATGATATGATATGATTTTTTTTATTAATAAATTATGAATAGGGAGATCATACGGTTTAAGCACTATTAGGTTGGACTGTAAGAGCAGTCATCCACTTCTAACTCGATTGAAAAATTAATTCTACATATCAAAGAGGGCTTGATTCAAATGTCTTTATAACTCTTGAACTTGAAACTATTAGATTTATTCCAATTTTTTTTAATTTGTAGGCTGTTGAGGTGCTCTGGACTCCACAGGATGAGACTGATTCTTTGTCAGAGGAGGAATTGCTTGAAGACTACCCACTTCTGAGACCTATTTGATATTTTTTTTAGTATAATTACATCTTGTATCCAATAGTCACAACTGTGTTGACTCCATTAGGAGGAGCAATCTATTTGATTTCCCACAATCTATGTCTTGGATCCATTTGATTTAGGGTTGAGACTTATAATTGCATGAAATTTTTGTAATATATCCATGGGACAGGGAGATGCCAACTACATAGCTGATTTTTCATGCCAGATAAGGCATTTGGTTGAAGAAATGAATAATGGATTCTGAGTCATATCTACAACATTACTCTAATGAACTATCTATCAACGACAGCTGCTCTCTTGAAAAGATTTCAGCATCTTGCACTGCAGAACTTGTAACGGTTCATCCCGAGAGTAAAAAGTGACAAAAGGATAATGTATGACATATAAGCCAAGTATAAAACACTCGATCAATAAAAATAAAATACATATCTTTTATCGTTCAAACTCAATCCTTCAGTGCATAACACTTGGTGTGGGTAAGAATAATTGGAAAATTCTTACTTACACCTCATCTTATTACACCCTATGGTTAGACATGTAAAATTAAAACACTTAACTTATTTTTATTTGTCAAGTATAATACATAGTATATGTGTCAAACATGCAACGATCGGTGTAGGTAAGGATATATATATATAAATTAAGTCTAAAATTTGACAAATGTCTCTTCATAATTAAACATTTATCCCTAAACACTTATATGTTGAGTTATTTCTGAATACACATATTTTATTCTATGTAAAACATATAATTCTATTATATTTAAAATATTACTCTTTTTTTATAAAAAAAATTATCTTTTATTCTAATTAAAATATATTTTTTCAATTGTTTTCTATTTTATTTATTTTATTATTATTTTTATTATTACTATACATATTAAAAATATACACTTAGTAAAAAATAATGAAATAAAATTGTTACAAAAATTTTAAGTTTTTATTTTTATATTTAATTAAAGTACAGTTTTAATTTATTAAAATTATTTATAATCCGTCCAAAACTCGAATTCACTGCTAAGCAAGTTAACCCGATTAGTTCC